>SEMN01001342.1:7500-67607 GCA_005408345.1 Macquaria australasica | reverse complement strand
GATAAGATAAGCCTTTAATTGTCCCACAGCTGGGAAATTTTCAGCGTTACAACAGCCAGAAAAAGTGTCATATATAGAAATACAATAATAAAATATAATAAAATACAATAAAATAAATAGAAAATAGTCCTGTACACAGTAAAGACAGTAATAATAATAGTGTGACTGAGTGCATTTGTAAGTATGAACAATAGATAAGATAAAAATATTGCACATATATAATATACATGTACATGAAAATATTACACAGCAACAGATGAAGTAAATATCATGAATAAAAAATATGTATTAAGATAATGCACAGCAGCAGATGAAGTAAAGTAGTGAACAGTCTGCTTATTGACAGTCAATGTAGATTACTGGGAGTTGTACTGATTATAGAGTCTGACAGCAGCAGGCAGGAAGGACCTACGGTACCTCTCCCTCAGACACCGAGGGTGGAGCAGCCGGTCGCTGAAGGAGCTGCCCAGTGCTGATAGAGTGACATGTAGGGGGTGGGAAGTGTTCTCCAGTAGTGATGATAGCTTGGCCACCATTCTCCTGCCACCCACCACATCCACTGGGTCCAGAGGGCATCCAAGGACAGAGCTGGCCTTCTTTACCAGTCTGTCCAGTCTCTTCCTATCCCTGGAAGAGATGCCACTGGCCCAACATGCCACCCCATACAAGATGGCTGATGCCACCACAGAGTCATAGAAAGTCTTCAGGAGCGCCCCCTGCACTCCAAAAGACCTTAGTCTCCTGAGCAAAAAGAGACGGCTCTGTCCCTTCTTGAACAGAGCGTCCGTATTGTCTGACCAATCCAGTTTGTTGTTCAAGTGAACACCCAGATACTTGTACGATCTCACAATCTCAATGTCCGTTCCCTGGATGTTCACTGGTGTAGGTGAAGGGAGTTTGCGCCTGCCGAAGTCCACCACGAGCTCTTTGGTTTTACCCGCATTGATCTGGAGGCGGTTCTGTTGACACCAATCCACAAAGCCCTGGGTCAGTTCTCTGTACTCCCTATCATCCCCGTTGGTGATGAGGCCGACGATGGCAGAGTCGTCAGAGAACTTCTGCAGGTGACAGTTCGAAGTGTTATGGGTGAAGTCCGCTGTGTAGAAGGTGAACAGGAAAGGCGCCAGAACGGTTTCCTGTGGAGCCCCTGTGCTGCAGAGAAGTGTGTCAGACACACAGTCCTGTAACCTCACATACTGTGGTCGGTTTGTGAGGTAGTCCAGGATCCATGCTGCCAGGTGATGGTCCACCCTAGCGTGCTCCAACTTGTCCCCCAGAATCCTGGGCTGGATGGTGTTAAAAGCACTGGAGAAATCAAAAAACATGATCCTCACAGTGTTTCCAGCTTTTTCTAGGTGAGAGAGGGATGTGTGAAGTAGGTAAATGACAGCATCATCCACCCCAATGTGGGGTTGGTAGGCAAACTGCAGAGGGTCCATACATGGGCTCACCAGCGGACGCAGGTGAACAAGGACCAGTCTCTCCAGGGTCTTCATCAGATGATAGGCCAATGCCACTGGCCTGTAGCCATTTAGGTCCTTGGGGTGAGGGGTCTTCGGCACAGGAACCAGACACGATGTTTTCCACAGTTTTGGCACCCTCCCCAGCTTCAGACTCAGGTTGAACAGATGCTCAACAATCCCACACAGCTGGTCCGCACAGGACTTCTGAAGTCTGGAGCTGATGCCGTCTGGGCCCGCCGCCTTCCCTACCCTCATCTTCCTCAGTTCGTTTCTCACCTGAGATGTTGTGAGGAACAGTCCGGTTGAGCTTGTAGGGGTTTTGGGGTAGGGGGGCTGAAAGGGAGGTGTTTGCGGGTGTGAAATGGGGAGATGGACCCAGCCACGACTGTGGTGTAGCTGTATGAAGTGGCTGTAAGCTGAGGGCTGTGTGGAGTGGTGAGTGGTGAGATGAGGGAGTGGGGGGGCTGCAGGCAGGGAGGGTAGATGGTGATGATGGTTGTAGGGGGGACAGGGCAGGATTTGTTGGGATTCTGAGTGTCACGAACTCCAACACAATACTGGTGGACTCAAATGCACGACTCTTCAGACCGTGTAAGGTGTATCAAAAATCTTTTACTGAAGTAGACACAACAAAAAACACTCACGAGGAGGATATACCAAAGTACAAACAAAAACGCTCCCAAGGAGGTTATAAAAAAGTACAAAACAAAACGCTCACAAAGAGGATGTAAAAAGTACAAAACAAAACGCTCACAAAGAGGATCAAAAAATAACATGGACTGATACAGAAACCTGGGACATGGAAATTTGCTGGTACGCTTGACTCACTTCTTTTCACAGACGGAACAAGCCGAACTGGCACAGAACAAAGGGAGACAAGGACTATTTATACATGAGGTAGGGGAAAACAGGTGAAACCAATCAGGGGCGGGGTAGACAATCACAACGGTGGGAAAATTACACAAAGGGAGGAAGTCAGGGTCTGAAACGGGAGGGAAAGGTGAGTACAAAATAAAACAGGAAGTGCAGGACGAGACTAGACGTGAGTGACTTTAACTTAACATAAAACTAAAACTAGGACATGACATGAAATACATTTAACAAATCCGAGGAGACACAACACTGAGTGGAAGTTTGCAGCCTGAAGTCACAGCTGTTTGTGTAGGAGAAGAGCGTTTTTAAACGGATTCAATCTAAATCTGGACACAGACTATAAATTACTGGTGCAGCCGGATCCAGAGTTGTGGGTGGACATGATGTGGTGAGTTTGAAGATGAGTCACAGGCAAAGCTGCTCACAGAGAAGAAACTTTCAGGTTTACTTTCTTTTTATTATCGTTCTTTCGACTGTTTTTTTGTTTGTGTATTTTTTTTATTTATTTCCTTTAATTTGTAAAGTCAGTTCACTTATTTTTGGGATCTTTAGAATTGCCAAAAGATCCTCATCACAGACTGAAGTGATTACAGCCTTAGCGTAACCTGAACAAACCTGAAGGAAATTAAACATTAAACCTAAAGAGGCACCTCTCTGACACTCGTCTCTTTCTGTTTTACACATTACTTTTACCTCACATCAAACAGAAGAGGTCCATATAATAATGTACAGAGAGACAACAAACTCCTGATGTGAGCTGTATCCAGCTCAACTATGAATCTGTTTAGATTCCATCCCCCCTGAATATCTTTCAAATCCTCAGCTTTAGACTTAGATTTCGTTCCTCTCAGGCAGCCGCTGGTTTCACTTTATTCCAGAGAGATGATCCATCGCAGTCAGAGTTTTGTCACCTTTACACTGGTTGCAGAAGTTACTTTATCACTGTGTGGTGAAGCTGGTGGGAAAACAGAAAACAGCTTTCAGTTCTCTGAACTAATGAGAGTTCATTCTGAAGTTCTGGTCATAAACTCAAGTAGACAAACCAACAGACAAAGTGGTGAATATGCAGGCAGTATTTGGTGAGTGTTTGGGGAGTAATTATGAAGTATTTTTGGGGTATCCGGGCAGTATTTGGGGAGTATTTTTGGATTATTTCAGAAGTATTTTTGGAGTATTTTAGAAGCATTTTTGGAGTATCCAGGCAGTGTTTGGGGAGTGTTCTGATTTATATTGATCTAAAACGTCGCTCTGGTCCTTGTACACACCCTGCAGATTCAGATTCAGACTGAAGTTCACCTCTCTCTTGTCCTGCAGACGGCTCAGACGGTCCTCTTGGTGGTCACTGCCTTCACCATCTGCTGGATGCCCCACCACATCATCGCCATGTGGGTGGAGTTTGCCACCTTTCCCCTGAATGACGCCTCCTTCGCTTTTCGCATTGTCTCCCACTGCCTGTCGTATGGAAACTCCTGCGTCAACCCCGTCCTCTATGCCTTCCTGTCTGAGAACTTCCGCAAGGCCTGCCGCCAGGTCTTCACCTGCTGCTTCCTGTACCCGCCACCGCCAGACGGCAAGGTGGTTCGTTTCCGCATGGAGAACTTCTCCACCACACACTCCACCACCAACATATGAAGGACGATTTCCTCCAGTGTCTGAACCGATCAGAGGCTGATGGAGACGTTTCTACAGCAGGAGATGGGTCACATGACAACAGGACAGCACATGATTGGCTGCTGACTGTATCTGTGGACAGGCTGCACTCGTATGGTTGTAGAAGAACAAAAAATAGAGGTTCATTAATGACATAATTACTAAGTGATGTGAACAGATCCAGGATTTTAGAAAATAAAAAAAACATTCATCAGCTCAGAAACATCAACCCTGTTTTTCAGATTCAAGTTTTATTAAAATTCATTTTTGCTAATAAATCAGTCCAAGAACAGTTTTATCCTTTTTAGAGAAGTGATGCACAATAACTGCAGTATCATTAAAGTGTATATATCACTGGCTGTAATTCTTCAGTTGATGTGAGAAATTTAAAATGAACATGGTTCAGTACAGACAGTCCATGTGAGGGCTTCAGCACACATTTGACTTTATCTGTAATATGTTTAATATATTTTATTATGCTTTATCTTATGTAGGTCTGTGTGTGTTTGTGTTTCACCTGCTGAAAGACACATTTCTATAGTCTATGGTTTTCACTGGACGGCGACGACATGCTCAGGTCACGGTTCCACATTCCTCAACACAACCCCATCCCCCACCCCCACCCTAACCCATCAGAGACGAACGAAATATGTTTTACTTTTTCACGTTTTCATTCATTTAAGTGTCCATTCTTATTTTCTGTAAATTGATGGTCTAATGATTCCAAAGTTGTCCTGACAAGTATACAGAGGACCAAACCTTACTGATTACAAATAAATAAATCAATGACCAAATTAAATAATATGTACAATATATAGTAAATGGTTGTTGGTATTAAAAAGTATAATAGACAGTTTATTTATATTAACATATTAATTATTTTCTGTTGCCTCAGGATATATTCAATATGGAAGCCCTCATTCATTTTAATTTCCATTGTATTCATTAATTTATATTTAATAATGAAGATTTCTCTGATTAGTTAATGATTTTATTGAGTTGTTTTTTGACTATTTCAGGGATGGAAAAACTTACAGATTAACAGGAACACTGATAAATTGATCAATAACTTATCTAACTTTATAATAACTTTTCTTTAAAACAGCTATAAATAATAATGGGAAGCCTGAACATCAGTTGGTTTGCTTCAGACAGTTTGATTTGTTTCTATGATGATTTTCTCCCGCAGCATAAACAAATATATAATCATGTTAGTTCAGATTATAGATTTAAAGTTTTGATCAATAATTCTGCAACTTGTTTTAAGGAGATTTCTTTAGTTTCTTTAGTTTAGTTGTCACTCAGTGATGTCTTTGGACCTCTGTCACCTGTTTAATTCACATTACATTATATAACAGTCAGTATTTATCTGTTCACTCAGGTTTGGTTGTCCACAGTCAAGACTCAATATTTTGTTCATTTTACAGATAAAATAAACTTTACGAGAACACTGCTTCATTTTCAAACTGTCAGATACTTTAAGCATGTATTTGTACAGACGTGTTTGCTGAGAGATAATAAACTGATCAGAGAACAGGTTGAATTACTCCTCATGACTTTTTGATTTATTTAGACTGTGCTCTACGTTTGAATGTGTATGATAGTTTTCTATGTGTGTGATTACAAACGTGGAGGCTTCTTTGTGAATGATGTTTGACTTTCCTGTGTTTTCTTGTGATCAACAGTTTTTATTATCTTCATGCAAATACAGTAAGAGAGAAATGAAATTTCCCCGCTGTGGGACAATAAAGGCTTATCTTATCTTATCTTATCTTATAGAAACTTAAATAATACAAAAACAATCAGGGATGTGATAATTCCGGATTATTCCGGAATTCCGGATTTTCTGACCTGAAAGTGTGACCCACGTGAATCATGCAGATCCGTAAAAAAAATTAAAGGGGTTGGTGGGGGGTTGTTGTTGAGCTGCCCAAGTGAAAATGGAGAGGATTTGAGGACAAGACAAGTGCGTGATGATTTTATTCAATTCAATTCAATTCAATTCAGTTTTATTTATATGGCACCATATCATAACAAAGTTATCTCAGGGCACTTTTTCGAATAGAGCAGGTCTAGACCGACTCTTTATATTTACAGAGACCCAACAGTTCCCACCATGAGCAAGCACTATGCGACAGTGGCAAGGAAAAACTCCCTTTTAACAGGTAGAAACCTTGAGCAGAACCAGGCTCAAGGTGGGCGGTCATCTGCCTCGACCGGTTGGGTTGAAGGGGGAGGGGGGGAGCGGGAGAGAGAGAGCAGGAGGAAAGAGAACATACAGCAGCACAATACAGTTCCACATAGGGATGTAAGGCAATAGATATGGTAATGGCATTGATGTTAACACCAACAGAAACAACACTAAGAGCAACATTATAATAACAATACTAATAACAAGAGCAGCAACAGCAATAGCAGCAGCGGGTGCAGAGCAGGAGCACGGGGGCAGCAGGCGGCAGCAACCACAGACCCAGTCTCTACAGCTCCGGAGGCAGAAATACCTGCAGAAAGCAACAGAAGGGGAGAGAGAGAGAGAGAGGAGAGAAAGCACACAACTACGGGAAGAAGTTGAATTAATAACAAGCATTGATGGGATATGAGGGCGTACAGATGGAGAGGAAGAGGAGGAGAGAGGAGCTCAGTGCATCCTTTCCTTTCCACAATGTTTGTTTGCATTCCAAAGGCAACATGCCAAATTCCACACCTGCGTATTGTGTACCCCAGTCGCGCGTGTGTGTTAGTGGTACATTGTCAGTTGAGTCGTCTTGACAAGAAGATTGCCCCAACGCTGTTTCGGAACGTATTATTCAGGCATGTCAAGATTATTCATTGTGTTATGTATATATATGTCTAAGATGCCATGTTGCTTGTTATTTCTGCTTTCATGTAGCTAAAATTACTGGCTAGTGTTTGCTTATCTCCTAAGTTAATAAGGTAGTTAACGTAGCCAGCTGTCAAAGTTAGTGCTAGTCTAGACACATGCAGCACTTGGCTATATGAATGGTTGCTTTTGAAGTAACGTTAATCCTTATGATTACTGTCATTACTCTGATTACCACATTTAGATAATAGCTTGATTAAAGAGTTTACATGGTTCGTAGTAACGTGATTTCCCCAGTAACCCTGGGTTTACATCGGTTAACTGGATATTTGATTAGCTGTTTTGTAAGGGTGGCAGTGAGGACAGTAATGTTAGCTGTCTTTCTGCTTCGGCTCTAGTTGTCTGTCTTGCACAAAGCAGATATTCACACAAATAACATTAGCCAGACTGAATGTAAACATACACATTATTTTGATATTGATAACTTTATGTAATTACAGCACTATAAATAGTTATCCTGCATTTCTATGTGAGACCAAATAAAGGATATTGACAGATTATTACATTCTGAGAGAATTCCTTCTCTTTTTTTTTCAGCATACACAGATTTATGGCCAGGCTAACACTGAACAGCCCTGGGGTTAAATCTATTGATGAGGGGGTTATATTAAAAAATAAATTTTAAAAAATGAATGTCTTGGGTCATACTTTACCATCCATATGATAATTGTAGAACCGCGACCATATTTTAAAGTGGGGGGTCCACTTTAGTCCCCTCCCCGCAGGCCAAAACAGCAGGATCTCATTGAAATCAAGAGGACATAATAACATCAAAACAACAGCGATGTAATATCAGCAGAGAACGATAGTAATTATTCACCTGTAAGTAAAGTGAAGTTCCATAGTCTCAGTTTCAGCAGGATTATTTGAAGCATCAGCTATTGAAGACTTAATATGTCCCAGTTAACAGTGACCAGTCCAATATACTGTTCAAGGTCCTTGGTCCACACTTGTTTGACTTGTGTCCATTTTATTCCTTCTACTAACACAAATGGCCATTTTGCAAACAGCTGACACTTCACTGTCCATTTTTGACTGAACTTATAACCCAAACTAAACACGCAATTAGAAAATACCAAATCTCCAAACATTCTGAAGATGTTTCCTAACAGATGAAACAGAGAATCATGTCTACAGCAGCAGAGCTGTTTCAGCACAGATGATCCTACTGCACACGTGGTATTAAAACGAGTCCCGTACACCACTGGCTCCTTTAAGCACTCTTCAAGTCTCTGTTTGTGGAACAGTCCATCATAAAACCTTGGAAGATCATCCAGTTTATTATTGCACAAGTCCATTAAAAACAAAGACCCAGCCAGTCACAAACCACCACACTGACCAGTATGGTTTTAGCTATGGACCAGTAACCAGTGAGAAATCTCTGGATGAACTGGAGACGAAAAGCATAGGTCCATACATGACAAACCATGCCATAACATAGATGATACCAAATTATTGATTACTAAAATATGACCTTTAAAAGGCAGTTCGGGTAAAATCATTCAGTTTTTTAGACCTGGATCTTGGCTATGGGACCAGAGCTGAACCTGAAGGCATCCAGAGTCTGCCACAAATATTGGTGTGCAACTCGGTCAAAAGCCTTTTCTGGATCTATAGAAATCAGACCAAGTTCACTTCCCAATGAACTGGAGAGGTCCAAAAAAAATCACGTGTCTGAATAATTTGTCATTTACCAGCCTGCTGGGTAAACAAGCAAGTCTAACACCTTGGAGAGAAGCTTGTAGTCTGCACAGAGTAGAGCCACTGGCGGCCAGTTCCTCATCTCCATTTGATCCCCTTTTTTGGGGGGAAGGCTGAGGACCGTTCTCCTGCAGCTCAGAGGCAGACGCCCTTTACTCACACGGTCTCTGAGAACACTTATCAAGTCCTCATCACAGGCCAGAAAGTCTTGTTAAAGTCTGCAGGTAGGCAGTCTATCCCCGTGGCCTTGCTGCTCTCCAGGCACTGTTGCGCCCACCTGCAGCTCCTTAGCAGAGATCTGGGCCGACAGAGAAGCTTTACAAAGGAAAAACAAAACTGAAAACAAATCTGCATCATTAAATAAAGATCCAGCAAATAAAAGTCCAGTGACAACACTGATGGGATCTGGTCTTCTAGTGTTTGTTAAAAGTAGAGCCGCTGCATTTTGTAGCAGCTGAAGGTGCAACCTTGTTTTTTGGCTTCTAACCCAGAATATAGTGAATTACAAGAGGAGACCGAGAGGAACAACATGATTTTGGCCAAGCTCCTCGGTTGGAGGAAGCTTGTTTATCAAATAAAAGGTCACTATGATGCCTTGGGGACCACCACAGGTCAGAGGGGCCACAGAAGAGGCGGCATTACCAGCAACTACTAAAAAAGATGGACGCTACTGTCCCACAATGCAATGCACAAAGGAAATGGAGAAGCTGCTCACAGCTGGAAACAGTGAAACTAAAAACTAAATGTGGATGGTAGACAGACAGACAGACATTAGTGTCTATAGCTGCTAATACAGCGAAAAATATTTTGTGCAGTTTAATGGCAGTGACACTCATTCACACACATCCTATTAGTAGAGTAGATTGATTATACAGTTAGCATGTAGTGTGTAATTTAGACACACACACACAGAGTAATAATAATCAGTTGGCTGCTGTCTGACATTCTTCATGCAACCACCAGATGGAGCCAAAGTAAAGTTTTAAACTCCACACAGACTTCAAACAGGAAGTTACTGTAACAGTTACAGTGATGTCACAGTGTTCTGGAGTACATCACTGCAGCCAGGTGAGAAGTTAAACAGCTGGAGGTGAAGTTACTCTTTAATGACACGATCAGAAACACAAACTGATGATTCAAGTGGTGAAGCAGAGAGTGTGTGTGTGTGTCTTGCAAACCTGAATCTTTTTTAATGTAATTTTTAATGAATGTAATTTGGCTTGTTTGTGAAAGTGCCCTGAGATAACTTTGTTATGATATGGTGCTATATAAATAAAACTGAATTGAATTGTTTTATTAGTTATTATTAGTTTTTAATCTGTGCCCTTGCCGGGCAGTAGAGGCCAATCTGTCACTTGTCTCACAATTCAATTCAATTCAATTCAGTTTTATTTATATAGCGCCATATCATAACAAAGTTATCTCAGGGCACTTTTTCTAATAGAGCAAGTCTAGACCGACTCTTTATATTTACAGAGACCCAACAGTTCCCACCATGAGCAAGCACTATGCGACAGTGGCAAGGAAAAACTCCCTTTTAACAGGTAGAAACCTCGAGCAGAACCAGGCTCAAGGTGGGCGGTCATCTGCCTCGACCGGTTGGGTTGAAGGGGAAGGGGGGAGCGGGAGAGAGAGAGCAGGAGGAAAGAGAACATACAGCAGCTCAATACAGCATAGATATGGTAATGGCATTGATGTTAACACCAACAGAAACAACACTAAGAGCAACATTATAATAGCAATACTAATAACAGCAACAACAGCAATAGCATCAGCGGGTGCAGAGCAGGAGCACGGGGGCAGCAGGCAGCAGCAACCACAGACCCAGACTCTACAGCTCCAGAGGCAGAAATACCTGCAGAAAGCAACAGAAGGGGAGAGAGAGAGAGAGAGAGGAGAGAAAGCACACAACTATGGGAAGAAGTTGAATTAATAACAAGCATTGATGGGATATGAGGGCGTACAGATGGAGAGGAAGAGGAGAAAGGAGCTCAGTGCATCATAGGAAGAACAGAACAGATAAACTTCCATTTTGTAGAAGAACACACTAGGTGATGCTCCCATGAACATTTATTGGTATAACATCAGTAAATCAATAATATTCAATATTGTGAATATGTTCTCCTGTCCAGCACCTCGTATTCATCGTGTCAGAGAGAACTGAGATCAAAGAATTATTCATACAGAGTGAAAATTATTTGACAAAACTGTTATTCAAATGTTGACGATCAAAGCGATGAAATCAGACTAATAAATGTTTGGTGTTTGAGTCTGAGATAGATCTGCTTCACAGTGCAAAGTTTGTGTGATGGTGAGACTCTCAGACCTACTGGACATACTGGTTTTAATCATAGGTATAATACACGACAAGTGAGCACTGGTTTTCTGGTGGTGCCACACCCACAAACAAATTGTATGATGAGAACTGTTCTTTATAGAGCGTCCTCTGCTTGGAATATGCTCCCCACCAACATCAGACAGACCAAGAGTAGATTTTCTTTTAAAAAGTTACTAAAGTGAAAATTGATGAATCTAACATAGATGTTATTGAGGTTAATGCTCTTTTGGAACTTTTTGATTGTTTGTAATTTGTTTTCGTTGCTGTGTATTTTGACAATTTAGTTTCTGTTTCCATTGTTGACTATTTTTGTTGATTGTTTCATATGTAGAGTCATTTCACTTATTTTATTATCTTTATATTTGGCTTGTTTTGTTGTTTTATTGATAGTTTTATTTTAAATTGTTGTTTGGTATTGTTTTTGTGTGGACCCCAGGAAGACTTGCGACCACTTTGTGGAAGCTAATGGGGATCCAAATAAAGAATAAAGAATAAAGACCTGCAGAGAACCCAGAGACACTCAGGACCCAGACCAGAACCTGAACCCAAACCCAAAGCCAGGATGAAGAGGTTTAGTGAATGTGGTGTTGAAGGTGTGGAGATGGATCAGTGTGTCAGAGGAGACTCTGTAGAAGGATGCAGGATGAGGAGCAGGAGGAGGAGGAGGAGGAAGAGGATGTTATTCTGTTTTTGTAACAGACAGAATATCAAATGGACACGTCTGGATGTGTTTGTGCAAAATGCTCCAAAGAGCTGTACTGTGTTAATGAATATCCAGTCAGAGTTCTGTGGGGCCACCGACTGGCTTTAAGGGGCTTCATTGACCAGGGGCCAGATGCAAAGAAGTCACACAGAGTATAAAGCTGTGAGAACACATGGTTCTGTTTTATAAATCTCAATCATTGTGGAAGTGGACGCACATACAGGAGCCTCAGTTCACCTCCAACAGTCAGACAGAAGTGGATGTAGACACACCGTTCATCTGTTAGCATATCAATACGTCAGCGGTCTGTGGATCTGTCAGTGAAAAGAAGAAGAAGAAGAGCAGTTTCACCCATCGAGCCCCATCTGCAGACTTCTCTAATTGTCGTCACATGTTCCTGTCACAGTCATCACTGTTTCACACTGTTAGCTGTTAGAGAGCAGAGATCAGCTGAGAGTCATTCAACACTGAAAACTGTCCGTTTCCTTCAACATGGAGAAAAGATCTGCGACTCTACGGGAGAAAGTGACAGTAAAAACTACAGACACCAGGAAGTAACCAGAGAGGTTGTTCATCACCATGAAACAAAAAGATTCATGCACAATTAAATATGATGAACTCCATTTTCTGAAGCTCAAAGAAGTTCAAAGTGCCTTTATTTGATTGTATTTTTCTTCCTTGCCCTGCTTCCTTCTATTTTGTAAAACTTTTTAAGTTTTCTTCTAAAGTTGTTTTTTCTGTTGGTCATATTGTATTTGACTCAGTTTGTCCTTCTCCAGCTGTTGTCCCAACCTGACCAGCTCCTTCACCTTGTTCACCCTACTATGCAGTTGGCTGGCCATACGAGGCTTGATGTTCCTGAGGATGAGTTTCATGACACCTTCTTCTGTAATTTCTGGTTTCCAGCGGCAGCATAAAGAACGGTACATGTAAGCAAAGTCCCTGATACTGTCATCCTCACCTTAAACTCGTGTTCGCACTCTTTCTGCTAGCTCGTCTTCATAATTTTCCGACAGGAAAGCAGAAATTGGAAATTGGACTGGAAGTCTGTCCAGGAGTGTGTACTTACATGAGTCACGTCCCACCATCCCTTGCTGTACAATACAGCATGTTCTTGAGGGTTACCATCATCTCCTCATCAGGCAGTGGATTAAGAGACAGAAAATCTTTCCACTTCTCCAAGTACAATAACGGGTCTGGGCTATCCTCCATCCTGCCAAAGATAGGGAACTGTAGCTTAAGGGGACATTTCCCCATGAACCTATGTCCAAAGTCCCCTGAAATGGGAGAGTCATTGGGTGAAGACAGCGGACTCTCTGTCATCCCAGCATGCATTGTTGACTGTAAGCATTGCTGCTGGGGAAGTGCTGTATGCTCACACAGGACAGGTTTGAACTAAGACATCAGCCATTGCAGACATACGAAGCCTTTGATTTTTCATAGTGGACACATCACTGACCATGCCTTCAAGATGTTGGGAGCATTTCCCAGCCTCAGTTTGTAGCAGTTTAAGGTATATCTGTAAATTATGTAGTTAAATTGCTCATCCATTGTCCTCTGTTCCATTGCAAGTGACTGGATTTTTTCAGTATTTTTCCATGCAAAGATTCCTGCAGTGATTGCATGAGCTCTGCAGAAGTACTGGCATTAGGGGAAGCAGCATCACCTTGTGGCAAAGCAAGAAGAGGCAGCATCAAGTCTGAGACTCCACAGAAGTCCATGTCCAATAATTAATCATTTGTTCTTGGTGAACCAGAGATTTGTTGAGGTTCCCTTATCATTCCAGTTTCTAACAGAAATTTTTGCATTAGGTCCTGTCTTGTGTTCTTTTGAGGGACTCTCCAAGATGTTGTCCAGTGCCAAAGCCATTGTTTGCACACACAAAATTCGTTATTCTTTTTCATTTAACTTGCAATAAAACAAATTAACCAAAACACAGTCTCTTGTTTTGCTTTTCTTTGTTCCTTCCTTCGTTTTTAGTATTTTTTTCATTTTCTTTCTCTTTAATTTAAGTTGGTGTTTTTCAGGTTATCTAGGTTCTTTTGACATTGGGCGCCATTTATTTATGTAACGATTTGAGCAAGTTTAAACCAGTCAAAAGACACTATTAAACCCCACAAAGGAAACATGCATTCAAAACATGACCCCTGGTTATTTCTTTTATAACACAAATAAAAACAATTTCTCAGTAAATGCAAGGCAGTGGAATAAGACACTCAATTTAAATTCAACCACAGATCAGTTCAATTTTCGTTTGAGTTTGTGTTAGAGCATAAAAAGAAAAAAGTTTGTTATAGTTCAGTCCCATTCCATATGATTCAATTCAATTCAGTTTTATTTATATAGCGCCATATCATAACAAAGTTATCTCAGGGCACTTTTTCGAATAGAGCAAGTCTAGACCGACTCTTTATATTTACAGAGACCCAACAGTTCCCACCATGAGCAAGCACTATGTGACAGTGGCAAGGAAAAACTCCCTTTTAACAGGTAGAAACCTTGAGCAGAACCAGGCTCAAGGTGGGCGGTCATCTGCCTCGACCGGTTGGGTTGAAGGGGGAGGGGGGGAGGGGGGGAGCGGGAGAGAGAGAGCAGGAGGAAAGAGAACATACAGCAGCACAATACAGTTCCACATAGGGATAATATGGAACAGTTAAGATAAAGCAACAAAAAGGCTATAGACTATAAAGACTATATTTAACATAATTTGGACGATAGCCACAATTGCCAAAGCACATTGTTCAAGGTAAACAGGGAAAAGTATAGTTTTAAAGATGCAAACAGTAACATTATATTATACCAGGAGACGGCTAGCAGGAGCTACCTTTGGTCGGCTCGCACCAGCTACTGGGGGCTGGCTTACTACAACTGACTGACTTTCCATGGTGCAGAGCCACGATTCTAACTCACTGAGCCTTGCCTCCAACACGGTGAATAAACTACATTTGTTACACGAACCATTATCGCTAAAGGAGGCAGAGGAGTAACTAAACATTTGACACACCGAGCAAGAGAGAGCAGTAGAGAGAGACGCCATCGCTAACTGCTAAGCTAAAGTACAACTGAATAGCGTATAAACAACTGTGGGATTAGCAAAAAGTCGCTAATAGGAGAGAGCTACAAGTGCTTAAGCAGAACTAGTGTATGTTGAAAGTGTATAACCGCTGTAGTGAAGAATATAACAAATTAACTGGGTTTAGCTAGAGCAGCAAAATGCATGAGCAGTAACACAGAAGCAAACAGAAATGAGACAATATGGTTACCGCAGCACGTCAGAATGTCCAATATGACTTTTTAATATTGCCGCACCATAGAGGAAGAGATCTATAGTTTGATAAAACCCCTGGATCAAGAGTGGGCTTTTTAAGAAGAGGTTTAATTACAGCTACTTTAATGGACTATCGTACATAGCCTGTTAATAAAGACAGATTGATCATATCTAGTAAAGAAATGCTAAGGGTAAAACTTCTTTAAGCAGCCTAGTTGGGACGGGGTCTAAGAGACACGTTGATGGCTTAGATGAAGAAATCCATGACGTTAGTTGGTGAAGGTCGATGGGAGAAAAGCAGTCTAAATGTACATCAGGTTTTACAGTTGTTTCTAAGGTTCTTGTGTTTGAAGATAAGTCAGTACCAACTGAGGGCAGGAGGTGCTGAATTTTGTCTCTAATAGTTAGAATTTTATCATTAAAGAAGCTCATAAAGTCATTACTACTGAGGTCTATAGGAATACATGGCTCAACAGAGCTGTGACTCTCTGTCAGCCTGGCTACAGTGCTGAACAGAAACCTGGGGTTGTTCTTATTTTCCTCTATTAATGATGAGTAGTAGGCTGCTCTGGCATTATGGAGGGCCTTCCTATAGATTTTAAGACTATCTTGCCAGACTAAACGTGACACCATTTCCTTTCAAGTTTTCATGATGTTTGCTTTAATTTGTGGGTTATACCATGGAGCTAACCTCCTCTGTTTTATTATCTTCTTTTTTAGAGGGGCGATAGAGTCAAGTGTCATTCGCAGTGAGCCTGCAGCACTATCAACAAGATGATCAGTTTGGGAGTGATTAAAGTTAGCACAGGAGTCATCTGTTATATTGAGACATGGCATTGAATTAAATGCAGATGGAATCACTTCCTTAATTTTAGCTACAGCACTATCAGATAGACATCAGGTGTTGGAATGTTTGCCTAATGGTGTGTAGTCCAGTAATAGGAATTCAAAAGTTATTAAATAATGGTCCGATGAAAAAGGATTCTGTGGAAAGACTATGATGTTCATTTTCAATGCCATTTGCCAGAACAAGGTCGAGGGTGTGGTTAAAACAGTGAGTGGGTTTATGTACACTCTGACAGAAGCCAATCAAATCTAATAATGAGATAAAGATTCAGTCACTGCCAGTTGTTGTCATAAAGATTTTTTAAAATGTTTGATATCTCTGACGTCGGGGACCGATGATGTAACTTGTTACCTAAAACTGACTCAGCTCCAGTTCCCTCTGTAGGCTCTACAGTCCTACACGCCTCCATCCAGGATCTCACCAAACTCTGTGCTGTATTCTTTAGTTTCTTTGGTTGTTTACCTCCAGAGCTCCAGTGGTTACTGAGCAGGGGTTCAGTGTGTTGTCTGGTGTATTTATTGTAGGTCAGGTTTCTGCTTGTTCCTGTCAAAACATCTGTTTGGTGGAGACAGTCTTTCTGTTGCTTTGTCTTTGTAGCTTCCAGCTTGTCTTCAGCTCCAGTCCAAAGCTTAACAGGATTCAGTTTTGGAAGAAAAGATGTTTTTATTTTAAAGTTATGGCTCTGGAGCCAGGAGGGACCAGCAGGTTGGTTAGTGCTCAACTTTAACTTTTTATGAAGATATTGACGTTATTCCACAGAGACAACTCTGTAAAAAAAAAAAAAACTTCCTGAAAAATCAGGATTATTGACACTGATTGAGAACAATCACATCCACAGACTTGTATTTATTTTAAGTTTTTACTCACCAATTTATCAAGATATTTGTCGTTTTATTGTCAGACATACAGTATATCCTGATTCTGCACTTTCTGTGGCTGATGAGAAATCCTTCTCCCTCATGACTGTTGTTCTTAGCCAACTTCAATTTTCACAGATGTAAATTAAAAAGTAAAGAACACAACAGAAAACAGCGAGACATGGGACTATTTAACCACTCAGTCTTCTCTTCTGTCAAATTGAAGCCTTTAAAACACTCAACAGAAAGGACACAAGAAGCATGAAGATGTTTGCTGATACTCAACATTTATTGCAGTGAATGAAGACGCTTGTGTTTGCAGTGGTCAACATGGAGATGGCTCCAACTGCAGCTCTTTCTCTTCATGTTGAATCAGTAGAGTCTCACTGCACACATGTAGGGTCTTTCTGACCAACACCGTTCGTCATTCCACAGACCCCAAGCTGGAAACATCAGATTCAGAGTCATTATGGAACCCCGTCTCCTAGAAATCACATTTATACACAACTCATTTTGTGTTGATGTGGAGATCTTTTGGTGGGTGTGGGGAGGGTTTGTCACCACCGGGGTGGGGGATACAATAAAAAATGGATCACAAAAAAACATTTCCAGCATTTGGTGCCTGAGATAACTTTGTTATGATATGGCGCTATATAAATGAAACTGAATTGGTCGTTTTGTGCAGCTGTGAGCAGACAGATTCTTCCCTGCCTTAGAGAATGGGAACCCACTCTGTGACACTTGGAATACTATCCCATTCATCTGCAGGGGGAAAAAAAAAAAGCCCTTTTTGTCCTTCCCTTCCTGGCCAAACAGAGGGCGCTAAAAAGTGGAAACCCACGGGGAAAAGCTAAAAACCTGGAATGGAAAACTGTGTTCCCCTCGGACCATTGATTACCAACCTACCTTTTGGTTTTGTTAATGCACATTGGGATTCAGCACTTATCAGGTTTATTTAATGGTGAGAGTTAGTTACCTTCCTGTTTGTTGTTGTCATGTAGGATTGGGCCTTGACTGGATCAAGAGTGGGCTTTTTAAGAGGTTTAATTACAGCTACTTTAAAGGACTGTGGCACATAGCCTTTTAATAAGGACTGCATATGTACACACCGACTCCACATTAATTTTCGTGACCTCCGATTGGCGCAATCGGCTGTCATTACCGCCGACGTGAATAACAATCTTAGCATATTTACGTTTATCCTTAGCCAGCAGTTTTAAATAGGATTGAACGTCGCCCGCTCTGGCCCCTGGGATGCATTTGACTATGGCCGCTGGTGTCGCTAATTTCATGTTTCGCAAAATGGAGCTGCCAATAATCAGAGTTGGTTTCTCAGCAGGTGTGTCGCTGAGTGGAGAGAACTTGTTAGAAACATGAACGGGTCGGTGGTGAACCGTGGGCTTTGGTTTAGGGCTATGCTTCTTTCGGACAGTCACCCAGCCTCCCTGGCTTCCCGGCTGCTCGGGAGTTGCCGGGAGACGGCTAGCAGAAGCTGCCTCTGGTCGGCTCGCACCGGCTAGGGGCTGGCTAGCTACGGCTGACTGACTCCATGGTGCGGAGTCGTGACTCTAACTCACTGAGCCTCGCCTACAACGCGGTGAATAAACTACATTTGTTACACGTACCATTATCACTAAAGGAGGCAGAGGAGTAACTAAACATCTGACACACCGAGCAAGAGAGCAGGAGAGGGAGAAGGAGAGAGAGACGCCATCGCTAACTGAGCTAAAGTAGCAACTAACTAGCGTGTAAACAACTGTGGGATTAGCGGAAAGTCGCTAACAGGAGACAGATATGAGTGCTTAAACAGAGCTAGTGTATCCTTAAATGTATCGCGGGTAATTAACCGCTATAGTAAAGAAAATATCAAAATTAACTGGGTTTAGCTGGAGCAGCGAACTTTGCAACCACTAACACAGAAACACCGGTAACCGGAAATGAGACAATACGTTCACCTGAGCACGTCAGTCCACAATGTTAAAATGTTAATATTAAAGTTGAAGAACCAACAGACTGGGTAAACTCCATGGTGTGTGTGACTAAAAAAAAGTGGTGATCTGAGAGTATGCATGGATCCAAAGGATCTCAATGAGAACATCAAACGTGAACATTATCAGATAACCAAGCATGAGGAAATCACAAGTGATATGGCAGGTGCCAGATACTTCTCAAAGCTTGATGCATCGCAAGGCTTTTGGTAGCTGAAACTGGATGAAAGCAGCACCAGCTATTGCACCTTTAATACGCCATTTGGCAGATATTGTTTCCTCAGACTGCCCTATGGGATCATATCGGCATCAGAGATATTTCACAGAGCGATGGAGCACATTATTGAGGGACTGGATGGTATCCGAGCCCATGTTGATGACATTATAGTCTGGGGCTCCACGGTCCAAGAGCACAATGAGAGGCTCACAGAAGTACTGGAGCACATACAAAAGGTATGGACTGAAGCTCAACAAGAGCAAATGTCAGTTTGGAGTTCAAGAGGTTGTTTTCCTCGGAGACAAACTCTCTGCACAAGGTGTACAACCTGACCAAGAAAAAAATCTAAGCCATACAGGATATGCCAAGGCCGAGAGACGAAACAGGTGTGCTACACGTCATGGAGATGGTTAACTTCATAGGTAAATTCATTCCTAATTTATCTGCAAAAACATCCTGCATGCGTGAGCAAAGAGAATGAGTTTAAATGGACAGCAAACCATGAACAGGAGTGGAAAACACTCAAAAAGACACTCACAACCTCACCTGTACTGACATTCTTTGACCCAACGAAGAAGATAAAGGTGTCAACAGATGCTTCCAAGGATGGAATAGGTGCAGTGCTTCTGCAAGCAGAAGATGAGCACTGGAAACCAGTGGCCTATGCATCCAGGTCCATGACAGAAACTGAATGTAGATATGCTTAGATAGAAAAGGAATGTCTTGGGCTGATGTTTGGCCTAGAAAAATTCCACAACTACATATACAGCCTACCCTCCTTTACAGTGGAGACAGATCATCGTCCACTAGTCTCCATCACCAAAAAGAATCTAAATGAGATGTCACCAAGGATTCAACGTCTTATGATGAAAATGCAAAGATCTGACTTTGAGCTGATCTACACACCTGGAAAGCACCTGATCCTTGAAGACGCTCTCTCACAAGCACCCACAGTGAACAATGTGAGTACCACTGAAGAGGATGTACAAATCCATGTTAATATGGTATCAGCTGCACTTCCTGTATCAGACACAAAATTCACACAAATAGCCGAAGAAACAGCAAAAGACACAGAACTGAGAGAGTGTCATCACAAACATGCAGAATGGATGGCCTGTAGGATCCTGTCCACTATTCTACCACGTCAGAGGTGAGCTGAGTGTAATTGATGGACTGTTATTGAAACGAAACAGAATTGTCATTCCACAGACACAGACAAAACATTTTACAGAGAATCCATGAAGGTCATCTTGGTGTCGAGAAATGTAAAAGACGGGCGAGAGACAATGGTTTCTGGCCTGGAATAAACAGAGACATTGAGGGACTGATAAGTAAGTGTGAAACATGCCAGACACACAGAAACAAGCAGATCAAAGAGCCAGTGGTAGTGACAGTTGTGCCACCAGCACCATGGCACAAAGTAGGAATGGACTTGTTTCACGTCAAAGGCAAAAACTATTTAGTGGTCATTGACTACTACTCAAACTACCCTGAAATGGCACTGCTGACAAGCACATCATCAACCTGTGTCATAACACATGCAAAATCCAAACACACATCCAAACACAGTAGTGAGCGACAATGGACCCTGCTTCGACAGCAGTATGACTTCAAGAATGTGACCTCAAGTCCACATTATCCCCAATCAAATGGAAAGACTGAGGAAGGAGTACACATTCTCAAACAACTCCTTAAAAAGGCTGATGACAGTAACTCAGATCCATTTTTTGCTCTACTCAGCTACAGAGCATCACCACTGGAGTGTGGACTGTCACCTGCTGAACTACTCATGAATCGAAAACTGCGTACTACACTGCCAAGTTACTCGAAACAAAGGAAACATCCAAAGTTGAAACAAAAACTACAACAACAAAAGATGGAGCAGAAATAATTTTATGACAAAACAGCCAAGCAGCTTCCATTACAGCAGTGACAGTCAGGATTGAAGGTCCTGATGGATGGAGAACAAAAGCCACTGTTCTTGAAGAAGTTGCACCAAGGTCATTCACAGTGAGGACTGAAGGACAAATCCTCAGACGTAATCGTTGCAGTCTCATGAAGACACCAGAAACTGTTCAAGAGCCCAGTGAATCACACACCGAGTCTGAGCCAGCGTCTTCACCACACACTGACTGTAACAACACACAGACTCCAAGTCAACCTGTAGTCAGAAGATCTACAAGGGAAGTCAGAAAACCTGACAGATTAAATTTGTGAATTAGAGACTAGTTTAACATGTGTGATGTTAAGAAAATAAATACATTAAAAAAAACAACAGCAAAAAGGTTGAAACAGTCTATGTTGGTTTGTTCATACTAAATATATTGAAGCCAGATGTTTATTTGTTATGGCATGGTTGAAAATGTAAAAGAAACAAGATTAACATTGCTAACATGTGGGCAATGGTAATGATGTGGGCTTTGTAGATAATTGGCGGACTTTCTGGAGAAGACCTGGTCTGATTAGGAGAGATGGCATTCATCCCACTTTGGATGGAGCCGCTCTCATATCTAGAAATCTGGCCGAATTTATTAGTGGCCCAAAGCCATGACAGCTCAGAGTTCAGACCATAGACTTAATACAGTCTGTGGTCCAGACCAGGAGGCAGAGTTGCAGTCCTACACGCTTCTCTGCGCTTCCATTAGAGCAGTTACCCACCCTAAACTCCACAGAGAGGTTGTCTGCCCCCAGACCACTTGAATTATTTAAATCAAAAGTAAACAGAAGAAGAGTTACACATAAAAACCTAATAAAAAGTAAAACCTCCACTGCAACAGTACAACAAAATAGGAGAATTAAATGTGGACTCTTAAACATCAGATCTCTCTCATCTAAAGCTGTTCTAGTAAACGATCTAATATCAGATCATAATATTGATTTATTTTGTCTTACTGAAACCTGGCTGTGTCAAGATGAATATGTCAGCCTAAATGAATCCACTCCCCCCAGTCACATTAATACTCACATTCCTCGAGGCTCAGGCCGAGGAGGTGGAGTTGCAGCCATCTTCGACTCAAGCCTATTAATCAAACCTAAACCTAAACTAAATTATAACTCGTTCGAAAGCCTTGTTCTTAGCCTTTCACACCCAACCTGGAAAACAGTACAGCCAATTCTATTTGTTATAGTGTACCGAGCTCCTGGACCGTATTCTGAATTTTTATCTGAATTCTCAGAGTTCTTATCAGGTTTAGTCCTTAAAACGGATAAAATAATTATTGTAGGTGATTTTAATATTCATGTGGATGTAGAAAATGATAGCCTTAGTGCTGCGTTTATCTCATTACTAGATTCGATTGGCTTCTGTCAGAGTGTACATAAACCCACTCACTGTTTTAACCACACCCTCGACCTTGTTCTTGTTTATGGGATTGAAATTGAACATCTAATAGTCTTTCCACAGAATTCTTTTTTTATCAGACCATTTTTTATTAACTTTTGAATTCCTATTACTGGACTACACGCCATTAGGCAAACATTCCTACACTAGATGTCTATCTGATAGTGCTGTAGCTAAATTTAAGGAAGTGATTCCATCGGCATTAAATTCAGTTCCATGTCTCAATGTAACAGATGACTCATATGCTAACTTTAGTCCCTCCCAAATTGATCATCTTGTTGATAGTGCTGCAGGCTCACTACGAATAACACTCGACTCTATCGCCCCTCTAAAAAAGAAGATAATAAAACAGAGGAGGTTAGCTCCATGGTATAACCCGCAAACCCGCAAATTAAAACAAACATCGCGAAAACTTGAAAGGAATTGGCGTTCCACCAATCTGGAAGAATCACGTTTAGCCTGGCAAGATAGTCTTAAAATTTATAGGAAGGCCCTCCGTAATGCCAGAGCAGCTTACTACTCATCATTAATAGAGGAAAATAAGAACAACCCCAGGTTTCTGTTCAGCACTGTAGCCAGGCTGACAGAGAGTCACAGCTCTGTTGAGCCATGTATTCCTATAGACCTCAGTAGTAATGACTTCATGAGCTTCTTTAAAGATAAAATTCTAACTATTAGAGAAAAAATTTCAGCACCTCCTGCCCTCAGTTGGTACTGACTTATCTTCAAACACAGGAACCTTAGAAACAACTGTAAAACCTGTACATTTAGACTGCTTTTCTCCCATCAACCGTAATCAACTAACTTCCATGATTTCCTCATCTAAGCCATCAACGTGTCTCTTAGACCCCGTCCCAACTAGGCTGCTTAAAGAAATTTTACCCTTAGTTAGCACTTATGTACTAGATATGATCAATCTGTCCTTATTAAAAGGCTATGTGCCACAGTCCTTTAAAGTAGCTGTAATTAAGCCTCTTCTTAAAAAGCCCACTCTTGATCCAGGGATTTTGTCAAATTATAGACCTATATCTAACCCTCCTTTTCTCTCTAAGGTCCTTGAGAAAGCAGTCGCCAATCAGTTGTGTGACTTTCTACACAACAACAAGCTGTTTGAGGATTTTCAGTCAGGATTTAGAGTGCATCATAGCACAGAGACAGCACTGGTGAAAGTTACAAATGACCTTCTAATTGCATCAGACAAAGGACTTGTCTCTGTACTTGTCTTACTAGATCTTAGTGCTGCATTCGATACCATTGACCATCACATTCTATTACAGAGACTAGAACATTTAATTGGCATTAAAGGTACTGCACTAAGCTGGTTTAAATCCTATTTATCAGATTATCAGTTTGTACACGTTAATGATGAATCCTCTATGCACGCCAAAGTTAGTCACAGAGTTCCACAAGGTTCTGTGCTTGGACCAATTCTATTTACCTTGTATATGCTTCCTTTAGGCAATATTATTAGGAAGCACTCCATAAATTTTCATTGTTATGCAGATGATACCCAATTATATTTATCGATCAAGCCAGATGAAACCAATCAATTAGCTAAACTTCAAGCATGCCTTAAGGACATAAAAACCTGGATGACCTGCAATTTTCTGATGTTAAACTCAGACAAAACCGAAGTTATTGTACTTGGCCCCGAACACCTTCGAAACACATTATCTAAAGATATAGTTTCTCTAGATGGCATTGCCCTGGCCTCCAGCGACACTGTAAGGAATCTTGGAGTTATCTTTGATCAGGATATGTCCTTTAACTCCCAAATAAAACAAACTTCAAGAACTGCCTTTTTTCATTTACGTAACATTGCAAAAATCAGGCACATCCTATCTCAAAAAGATGCAGAAAAACTAGTCCATGCATTTGTTACGTCTAGGCTGGACTATTGCAACTCTCTATTATCAGGCTGCCCCAATAAATCCCTTAAGACTCTCCAGCTGATTCAGAATGCTGCGGCACGTTTACTGACAAGAACCAGAAAAAGAGATCATATTTCTCCAATATTAGCTTCTCTACACTGGCTCCCTGTAAAATCCAGAATAGAATTTAAAATCCTTCTCCTCACCTTCAAAGCCCTAAATGGTCAGGCACCATCATATCTTAAAGAGCTCATAGTACCCTATTACCCCACTAGAGCACTGCGCTCCCAGAATGCAGGGTTCCTTGTGGTTCCTAGAGTCTCTAAAAGTAGAATGGGAGCCAGAGCCTTCAGCTATCAAGCTCCTCTCCTGTGGAACCAGATCCCAGTTTGTGTACGGGAGGCGGACAACCTCCTCACATTTAAGAGTAGGCTTAAGACTTTCCTCTTTGATAAAGCTTATAGTAGGGCTGACTCAGGTGACCCCTGAGCCACCCCTTAGTTATGCTGCTATAGGCCTAGACTGCCGGGGGACTTCCTATGATGCACTGAGCTCCTTTCTCCTCCTCTTCCTCTCCATCTGTACGCCCTCATATCCCATCAATGCTTGTTATTAATTCAACTTCTTCCCGTAGTTGTGTGCTTTCTCTCTCTCTCTCTCTCCCTCCCCTTCTGTTGCTTTCTGCAGGTGTTTCTGCCTCTGGAGCTGTGGGGGTCTGGGTCTGTGGTTGCTGCCGCCTGCTTCCCCCGTGCTCCTGCTCTGCACCCGCTGATGCTATTGCTGTTGTTGCTGTTATTAGTATTGCCATTATAATGTTGCTCTTAGTGTTGTTTCTGTTGGTGTTAACATCAATGCCATAACCATATCTATGCTGTATTGAGCTGCTGTATGTTCTCTTTCCTCCTGCTCTCTCTCTCCCGCTCCCCCCTTCCCCCTTCAACCCAACCGGTCGAGGCAGATGACCGCCCACCTTGAGCCTGGTTCTGCTCGAGGTTTCTACCTGTTAAAAGGGAGTTTTTCCTTGCCACTGTCGCATAGTGCTTGCTCATGGTGGGAACTGTTGGGTCTCTGTAAATATAAAGAGTCGGTCTAGACCTGCTCTATTCGAAAAAGTGCCCTGAGATAACTTTGTTATGATATGGCGCTATATAAATAAAACTGAATTGAATTGAATTAACACATTTTGTTCTTACCTTAAAGGGGGATGTGATGATAAGATTAACACTCCCACCACACGGTGTCACTATTGCTCCACAGGAGTCAGGAAATGTTTATGTTGTCCGGTAGGGACCACGGAGTGGAAAGGCAGACGTAACGTCAACATGCGGTAACATTAGCTGTTGTGATATAGCAATAAAGCTATGAGTTGAACTAGAGAATTGACTAAGTTCATCTTTACAACAACAGAATCAAACATACACGTACCTCAAATTTGTGCTTAAATATAATACTTGAGTAAATGTACATAGTTACATTCCATCACTTTACTCCATTACTACAAATACTGTACTTTTTACTGTACTACATTTGTTTCACAGATATACAGTAGGTACTGGTTACTTTATCGGTGAGAATGGCAGCGTTTTAGGGCCAGTGTTTGGAAAAAAGATTTCCAGATTAAAGTCGGAAAACGTTGAGAACAAAGTGGTAATATGAGGTTTTATTACTCGGCCGTCATAAACAGGTGAGCGCAGTCTGTCAGCTTTCACCTGTCAAAGATGACACAAAATATTTTGACTTTTTGTATGGAAATATCACAACCTCAGACAATTGTAGTGCAGTAGAAGTATAAAGAGGCATAAAATGTAAATACTCATGTAAAGTACAAGTATCTCAGAATTGTGTCACGGTTTGCCATGCTGGCAGCAGAGAGAGGACCCAAATGCAGACAGGCAGGGAAGTTGACAATGTCCAAAGGTTTATTATCCAATAAAGAAACTTACAATTATCCTCTTGACAGGACGTAGGAACACACTCAGGGAATCACTGGCACATAGCATCACAAGGATCAGAACGCATGAAACACAAGGCAGACAAACTCAAACAAATGACCCGACAAAGAACAAAGGGAAAGGGGCCGGTATATATAGAGGTGGAGACAACGAGGGAAGTAGACACAGGTGGGGAACTAGACACAGGTGCAAACAATCAAAAAAGGCGGGAAAATAGAACAAAGACAGGAAGTAAATAATACACAAGAGACAAGACCAGAGAACTTCAAAATAAAACAGGAAGCACACAAAACACACACACAAGTCCAACATAGAGTCCTTCGGATCCTTACAAATTGTACTCAAGTACAGTACTAGGGTTAGGGTAAATGTACTTAGTTACTTTCCACCACTGTATGCCTGTTGCAGCATTACAGAAGCCAGATCTACGGAAGTAAATCTGTCTCACCAGACATTTTAAAGCCATTGAATTTCTTTGCATTGAAATTATGTATGTTTTTGCCTCTGAATTAAACTCTTCAAATTTTCAATAATTCATTTTCCTTTATCAATGTTCACAAATTCAGTTCCCAAAATTCTGATTAAACATCCAGTGGCTATGTTTGAATTTACACACTTTGAAATATGGTTATTAAATGTAAAATAGACTTCTATAAATGTACACTCAGTTTGAACCTTTTCAAATCACCAGCATCATTACTGCTGCTCATCACAGGTCTGTTTGATCTGTGTTTTCATCTTCAGTTGCTGCCACCTGTCACAGCTGTTACAGCCGAATCAATATATTTGAAAATCGATTCCAGCTCTTTATCATCCATAAAGGAAGTTCAGGTCTGGTAAATGATGAATGAGTGGACGACACTGAATAAAATGTAATAGTTTAACTTATTCAAACTCAGGCTCTCTCACTGGCACACATTCATTTTTCTAGCTCAGCTGGATTAAAATGGGGGCTATGCTCTTTATATACCCGTTGCCATGGTGAATCAGAGCTGATTGAACTCTGATCAGCTGCTCTGGAACCGAAAAGTTTCCCATCTCAGGGTTCATCAACTCAGAGTTCAGGGTTAGACTCAGAGTCTGTTAGACCCTGTTCATTAACAACCGGCTTTGGAAAACAGATGTATTTAATAAATGTATAAAGGACCCAGTAGAAGCTGCAGCGACTGCAGTGACCAGCCAGTCAGACCAGCACAGACCAGCACGGTGCGGTGGTTTCACTCCACTTCAGTTCAGCACATAAACCTGCTGCTTGTGTCCACTTGAATTGACTGACTGTGAGCAGCTGCTTTTACTGTGTGTGTGTGTGCGTGCGTGCGTGCATGCGTGTGCGTGCGTTTAATCCTTCAGGTTTCAGCTTCATTAATGATCAACAGTCAAACATTCAATCACACTTATTTCAAATGAAATTCATCCATCAAATAAAACCAGACTGAACAACAGAGTGAAATACACACTGGCATCACTGTATTTATGAGGACAGGAAGTGATCCAGTGTGGAACTCAGGGCCAGAGGATTCAGACTCTGTAGGTTCACCACCAAACTGTGTTACGCACAAAGACTAAATCTTCTTCTTTATAAAATTGCACATACGCAGGTTGTGTTTTATATACCTCACGCATGAGCCTCATTTCCTCTCCAACAGCTGGACAGAAATGGACGTAGAAATGCCTTAAACATCCATTTAGATACCAACACCGCTCCACCATCACCAGAGCTGTCAGTGAGAAGAGCAGGGAAGAAGAAGAAGAGGAAGAAGAAGAAAAAGAAGAAGTTTCACCAGTTGGGTTGCATCGCTGAGGTTCTCACAGAACGCCTACAGCACTACTTCATTACAGGTATCGGTAAACCTCAGTCATCATTATTAAACATCAGAAAGATGATCCATGATTCATTCATAGAGTTCATACTGAAACAGACAAAGTGCTTCAGGAACAGGGAATAATGTCTCACAAGTCAATAAAAAAATCAGATTTATCCTAAATATTTTAAAATGAAGTTTATAAATGTGCCTTTGAGTGACATTTGACAGATTGCTGTGTCGACATAAAAACACTGTCAGTGAAACAGCACACAATGTTTGACATCATGAATCTGCTCCTCATCATTTCACCTCCTGAAAACGGTCCCAGCGCTGCTCTGAAGTCTGCGTGAGGCGTTCACATTTTTCCTTTTCTGTGGGAAAAGGTGCATGTAACAGAGTTAGAAATAACCTCTTATGAATTTCTAAATAATTGATTTGCTTGTCTTACATGTGAATAGTTTTAGAGCCACCTGGTGGGTTAATAGCGCAACTGCAGAGAGAGTGTTCCTCCTTACGCAACGTACATGCCTCAGCAAGGAAGAATACTTCTAGGATGGAGGTGGGTGCACATGAGTAATGTTGCAATCAATATTGTTTGTGTTTAATGCTTTAAAACTATCTGTAACATTCATTTTGACTGTAAGCACTACTAGCTTGTACTCTGAACGTTACAGACGCTGATGTGCAGAAATAGTAACTTTATCCACGAGTAGCACTTTTGGTTGCAGTCTAAGCTAATGCTAACGTTAGTTAGCTAGACATGCACCTGCTGGCTGGCTTGCAGCTGTAATTACTTTAGACAGTAATCTTTCCACTCTTTGTTATACAGATCTGCTTGCAGTTGCATAACACACTGTTGATGTCGACTGTGTGCTGTTGATTTTTACACCAGGTAGGCTGTGTTAAATTCAATTCAATTCAATTCAGTTTTATTTATATAGCGCCATATCATAACAAAGTTATCTCAGGGCACTTTTTCGAATAGAGCAAGTCTAGACCGACTCTTTATATTTACAGAGACCCAACAGTTACCACCATGAGCAAGCACTATGCGACAGTGGCAAGGAAAAACTCCCTTTTAACAGGTAGAAACCTTAAGCAGAACCAGGCTCAAGGTGGGCGGTCATCTGCCTCGACCGGTTGGGTTGAAGGGGGAAGGGGGGAGCGGGAGAGAGAGAGCAGGAGGAAAGAGAACATACAGCAGCACAATACAGTTCCACATAGGGATGTAAGGCAATAGATATGGTAATGGCATTGATGTTAACACCAACAGAAACAACACTAAGAGCAACACCATAATAGCAACACTAATAACAAGAGCAACAACAGCAATAGCAGCAGCAGGTGCAGAGCAGGAGCACGGGGGCAGCAGGCGGCAGCAACCACAGACCCAGACTCTACAGCTCCGGAGGCAGAAACACCTGCAGAAAGCAACAGAAGGGGAGAGAGAGAGAGAGAGAGGAGAGAAAGCACACAACTACGGGAAGAAGTTGAATTAATAACGAGCATTGATGGGATATGAGGGCGTACAGATGGAGAGGAAGAGGAGGAGAAAGGAGCTCAGTGCATCATAGGAAGTCCCCCGGCAGTCTAGGCCTATAGCAGCATAACTAAGGGGGGGCTCAGGGGTCACCTGAGTCAGCCCTACTATAAGCTTTATCAAAGAGGAAAGTCTTAAGCCTACTCTTAAATGTGAGGAGGTTGTCCGCCTCCCGTACACAAACTGGGATCTGGTTCCACAGGAGAGGAGCTTGATAGCTGAAGGCTCTGGCTCCCATTCTACTTTTAGAGACTCTAGGAACCACAAGGAACCCTGCATTCTGGGAGCGCAGTGCTCTAGTGGGGTAATAGGGTACTATGAGCTCTTTGAGAAAGCTGTCATGGCTTTGGGCCACTAATAAATTCGGCCAGATTTCTAGATATGAGAGCGGCTCCATTCAAAGTGGGATGAATGCCATCTCTCCTAATCAGACCAGGTCTTCTCCAGAAAGTCCGCCAATTATCTACAAAGCCCACATCATTACCTGGACACCACCTCGACAACCAGCGGTTGAATGATGACATGCGGCTATACATGTCATCGCTAGTAAGATTAGGCAGGGGCCCAGAGAAAACTACGGAGTCCGACATTGTCTTTGCATATGTACACACCGACTCAACATTAATTTTCGTGACCTCCGATTGGCGCAATCGGCTGTCATTACTGCCGACGTGAATAACAATCTTAGCATATTTACGTTTATCCTTAGCCAGCAGTTTTAAATAGGATTGAACGTCGCCCGCTCTGGCCCCTGGGATGCATTTGACTATGGCCGCTGGTGTCGCTAATTTCATGTTTCGCAAAATGGAGCTGCCAATAATCAGAGTTGGTTTCTCAGCGGGTGTGTCGCTGAGTGGAGAGAACTTGTTAGAAACGTGAACGGGTCGGTGGTGAACTGTGGGCTTTGGTTTAGGGCTATGCTTCTTTCGGACAGTCACCCAGCCTCCCTGGCTTCCCGGCAACTCCCGAGCAGCCGGGAGATGGCTGGCAGAAACTGCCTCTGGTTGGCTCGCACCGGCTAGGGGCTGGCTAGCTACGGCTGACAGACTCTCCATGGTGCGGTGCCACGACTCTAACTCACTGAGCCTCGCCTCCAACGCGGTGAATAAACTACATTTGTTACACGTACCATTATTGCTAAAGGAGGCAGAGGAATAACTAAACATCTGACACACCGAGCAAGAGAGGGAGAAGGAGAGAGAGACGCCATCGCTAACTGAGCTAAAGTAGCAACTAACTAGCGTGTAAACAACTGTGGGATTAGCGGAAAGTCGCTAACAGGAGACAGATATGAGTGCTTAAACAGAGCTAGTGTATCCTTAAATGTATAGCGGGTAATTAACCGCTATAGTAAAGAAAATATCAAAATTAACTGGGTTTAGCTGGAGCAGCGAACTTTGCAATCAGTAACACAGAAACACCGTTAACCGGAAATGAGACAATACTTTCACCTGAGCACGTCAGCACATCCAAATCCAAATCCCCATAAATGTGGGTTTCACATATTGTCGTTGCATGAAAACCTCGTAATTCCAGCTTGTTTGTGTGTTTTGGGTGAAATGAATGCTTTTGTTGTCTTTCATGGGCTAATAGTGTTTCATATCCTGTGTATAGGCCATTGTAGAATTTTAGTACATGTACATGCATAAACACAAACTTTCTTTTCTTCATTCCTAAAATGTTGTTCTGAGATTTTTGTACAACAGCAACAACATGTTCCATTATATAGGACACAAAATGGTGTTCCATTTATTGTCTATGGACAAAATGTTATTTTGAATGTTTAAGATTTTTATTGTGAATGTAAAAGAAAATAGCTCTTATTGCTTACGTGCTCTATAGAAAGTCGTGCAGAATATTACCACTATACGATCACATGTTTAGTTTATACTAGAATCTATAGAAAAAGACTACAATAACAGTGTGTTGTGAAAATGTATTTAGACTTTTGTAAAAAAGGAAAAAAACTTCTATGCTGGAGATTTGCACTGTTGATGTCGACTGTGTGCTGTTGATTTTTACACCAGCTCCAGAATAAAGAGAGAACATAGTAAGAGCAAGTCCTGTGTGGCCGTGCCATCCTTCCTGCACCATAGACATAAGGGGACATATCCACCACAAGTCCACAGATAGACACACGCCGGTCTTATTCAATTCAACTTTTTATCATTAGGGCCTGAGCACAAAAGTGCAAGGAACCTATTGTTTTTGAAGAGATTATTATTTCGTAATGCATTTTTGAAGGGCTTTGGATGCTTGAAAACTCATGAAATTGGCACACACCTCAGAACTGGCGAAAATTGCAAAATTCTGCAGTGGGGCTCCATAGCAACCCCAAACGCACGCCACAGTTGGGATTAAGTTGCTTTGATCTTCATGAGATTTGGTGGGGTTATTGCTCTCATCATGAAGAATATATTGCAGTTTATTTTAAGAGAGTTTGCCCAACAGGAAGGCAGCCACATTGCATTTCCTGTGTAAATTTCAACTTTCTAAACACGTTTGAGGCCTTTAGGATGCACATTGCTCTTATCATTTCGGACATATTTCCCATTGGCTTTCATTAACTCCGCCTACCTGGGAGTCGGCCATTTTAAATTTAGTGTGTTTTTCCTGTATTTTTTGTGAACGTTTTCGAACTCCTCCTAGAGGGTTTATTGGATTCATTTCAAATTTGGTAGGAATAATCCTCAGATGAGTGTGAAGCTAAATTGCAAAGGAATTGTCAATATCTCGAACAATAACGTCATGAAACAAGATGCCGTTTTAGACAATTTACATGTATGGAACTTTTCGAACTCCTCCTAGAGGATTCAACAGATTCACTTCAAGTCTGGTTGGCTTAACCTTAAGACATGTGTGATGCTAAATTGCGAAGCTTTTGAGTTTCCGTGGAACACAGTTGCTGTGGCGGGGCAGACAATTTGCATGTTTCGCAATGAAACATGAAGCCCTTTATGGAGGGCTTGGGATGTTTGAAAACTCATGAAACTTTGAACATGTGTCAGAAGTGGCCCCTACAAAAATTCTAAATCAAAGCCTCCATCTTTAAATTTGACATAGATATATGAAATTTGGGAGGCAGATGTATCATCCCAAGACTTTAAAAAAAGCCTCTTGGAGACATACCCTAAACCCAAAAGGAAGTGAGCCATTTTGAATTTTCTGTGCAATTTTAGGCAATTTTTTGTCAATTGCAGGCTCTGTACTTTATTCTAGAGAATAAATCAGATCATCTTCAGATTTGGGCAGTGCAATCTAAAGACCTTCACAATGAAAAGCTGTTAAAGGTTTGATATTTCGTTGAGCGGCGTTCCCGTGGCGTGGCGTCGAATTTCCATGTTCCGCCATGAAACAGGAAATTGTAACTCAATTGTACATTGTCCCATCTGCCCCAAACTTAACATGTTTGATAATAGTCCTGGCCTGAAGACGTCGATGTGCCAATATTGAGTTATAGTCATAGCGCCACCTACTGGCACCAGGAAGTAAGCTTTGTGTGACAAACATCATCCAATTTCCATGAAATGTACGTTGTGTGGTCCACACTTGACATACAGCAACATAATGCGTGTTTAGAGTGTGTTCTCTAGAGCTACATAGGGGAAACAGGAATTGATAAGAATTGTGCATAACGTTATGTCTGCCGACAGTCGCGAAAATCCAGAGCTGCGTCCATCGGAGCTGGCCATCACCCCCGACGTGCGGGAAGGTGCAAGGGCCCGTTCATCACTGCTTGCAGCTTTAATTATACTTGTGTTCAGTGAAACATTATCAGTGTCATTTTAGTGCACAGAGTGATGCAGCTGACTAACATCAGAAACACGTTGACTGTTCTGATCTGACTGTGAAGCTACTGTTCAGCCAGAGACAAACGTTTCCAATGCACCAACAGACTAGACAAACTAAAACTGATCTACAGTTATTGACCTAATAGCTATTATTATTACTAGATATTTTAAAAGGGGCCCTTCAACAGTGTTTCTGTGAGGAGAGGCTGTGAGGATTGTTTTGGAAGAAAGTTGAAAAGTAGATCTCTTGACAGGGTCCAGGGCTGAGCCCAGACCATCTGGGGCCGAGGTCAGGGTGTGGTGGTCCCTGCTGTTCTGCCTGGAACACTACTGCCTACATTTCATTCACTTTTACTGCATTGTATGACTTTGAAATGTAATTTTTAATACAAATGCTCAGCTGAGGATTCTCCAACCTGTGGCACCAGTGTTTAAGGGCTACTTTACTTTTTTATTTTGTTTTCCCATTTTTATTTGACTTCTGTAATGTTTGTGTGTCATACGCTAATTAGCTTTTGACATGTACCAGTAATGTTAGCTTAGCCATATTCTTTGGCAACAATGTCAGAATGCAGCGGCAGAAATCCATTACTCAATAAAGCAGTGGTTCTGTAATGTAGGGGCAGTACGGTCACTAGTTTTTACCTTACCTTTTTGGTGCAGTGTTGTTACTGCTGCTGTGCAGAAGCAGCATTGCACGCCGTGTGTCCAAACGAGGGCTGCAGCTTATGGACTGGCTTACTCCCTCAGTCTCTCTGCATCCACACACAGGCAGCAGCAAGGGTTGGGGGGTGGGGGGTTCAATGATTTATATATTTTTTTTCCTCTGTCAGAAAGATTCGGGGCTTGTCATCCAGCAGCTAAAGCCCCGGATGTTGACACCGCCGATGATCTAAAGGACAATAAGGAAGAGCTGAAGAGTCTTACTATGATGAAATCATATCTAAAAATACAAAAAGACAACAAGTCAACACTGAATAATAAAGAACAGAATTACATTTTTGAATGTAGGTGGGATAAATTAGGATGAAGGTTGGAGTCAAATCTAAAACGGAGGATGGTCTATGACAGGTGTGACACTAATGATGGTAGATGAAACCAAAAACTACATGATTTAAGTTTTTATTGTTTTGTACATGTTTAATACTTTTGCATGAACACTGATGTTCTTTGTTATGAGACGTTTGACATAAAAAGATAAAGCCTTATTTAGACACCGTGACGCAGCTTTTATGCTTAACGCGCAGTATTCTCCGAAATACCAGGGGGCGCACAAAAGAAAATGGCTGCACTGGCTGTTGCTGAGGAAGAACTGAACTGTCTTTATCTATTAACTGTGGTGGCAGTCTGTCTACATGAGTCCAGGATCAGGTGGCGGTCCCTGTGGTCTCTGATGGAGGGTCATACAGGTGCTTGTAAAGGCATACCTGGTTGGACAGTCCAGCTTCAAAGACGTCCATGTTGAAGTGTAATGCTCAGGGCACGTTGCCTAGTTCACGATTCTCCTAAACCACGCCGCCCGAAGGGTAAACATCAGGGACCTTGCCTGTCCGGTCTCTGGATGCGCGTACAAAAGCACGAGACTGGACAGGCACCTGAGGGAAAGCCACCCGGAGCTCAGCAAAGAAGAGGTGGAGGTCCACTTAAATAGGGTAAGGAGCAATAAAACTATCGCCCTCCTGGCTGCGCTCCGTGCCAAAACCCCCTCACCTGCCATGGTCTCCGGCTTGGACCTGGTGGCACGAGAGGAGGGCGATGACGCGCGTTTGGCATGCCGGGTGCAGGAAGGGACGCGGCTGCCCACGTGCAGCGACCCGGGATGCACGGAGATGTGGAGGAAGAACCAGAGGCTGGTTATGGAACTGGCCGACCTCCGGAAAAAATACAGGCGGCTGTCACAGGCCGTCTCTGGTCGCAGAACGCCCGAGTCCGGCGTGGTGACAGAGCGGACGGATCTGCTGCAGGGGGCGGCGGATGATGATGAGGAGGAGGAGGAGGGGGGGGAACGGGCCGCAGAGGAGGAACGGGCTGTGGTGGTGGATGAGGAGGAAGGATCGGGTGAGGGGGATTACAGCGGGCCATCGCTGACCAAAAGACCGAAGGAAGGAGTCGTGCGCGGGCTTATCCAAAGTAGTGGAAGAATGCCGGGTCTGCGCCATCTGATCTTCCCCAAATACATTGCGAGTTACTTGGAGGATTACCAACATTACCAGGAGGGAATCTGCCCTTCTACCAAGCATCTCGAAAACGCCTACTCCAAGGTGAGCCGCGTGAAGTCTTTTGTTTATTTCATGGCCACGGGAAAACGCAACCTACGCAGCTGGATGTTTCTGGATGACGGGGCCCAGATCAGAAAGTGAGTGTGACCGGCTTTCATAATCATTTCTCGGGTTGCTGCCCGGCCCGTGGTCCCTGACCTTGTGCTTTGTGCTTTTTTTCCTTTTTTCTTTTTTTTAATTTAACAGATGGTCCTCCCATCTCCTGACTACGGGCAAGGCGGTGACAACGGCGAACTTTTATATGAGAAACGTGTACCAATTCCTCCAATATATGAAGGAGACCCCCCCTCCCCTCTGCCGCCTGTCCCAGGCCCAGCTGACTGGCGTGGTGAGAGACGTCAAATCGGCCCTCACCAACATCACAAAAAAGGTGGTCCTGCACCAAATGCAGGTGAAGGCGGAGAAGATGGCGAAGGTCGTCTCCAGGGATAGCCTGAAAAAGTGCCGGGACACGGCTGGGGCACGAATCCCCGCACTGCTGGGTATGTAACCGGCTGTTTAGCCCGGGCGGGCGGGCGGGTAAATGCATCTCTGAGGTGGCTTACTTTTGGCGTGTCCTCTGCTCAGATGAAATGAAGAAGAACGGCTCACAAGCGCTGAGGTATAGCTTCTACGGATACTTCTCCGCGTTTGTGGCATGCATCTACGGGCACCGTCCCGGAGTCCTGACCAACATGACGGTGGAGGAAGTGGAAGCAGCGAAGACCACCGGCGACCGGTCCGCCGAGGGCTTTGTGGTCTCGGTAAGTACGGGGGTCTCCGCTGACGTGTGCCCGAAATTTGAGTTCGATCTGACGGGGCGTCTAAATGTGTGTTTTTTTTTTTTTTTTTTTAATTTAATTTAATTTAATTTAATGTATTTCTCTCCCCCCCCCCTCCGCATTGCAGGTCAGCAACCACAAGACCAGCAGGGACTTCGGGGCGGCCCAGATTTTTTTCCGGCCCGAAGAATACGAGTGGCTGGAGACGACGTGGCTGGAGCTGCGCGAGCGCTGCAGGCCCACGTCTGATCGCGTGTTCTTTGCGGCTGGAATAGGGCCGGCACGGAATCTCGTTCGATACATGCAGGGTGCCTGGGCGGAGATGGGATTGCCGGGAAAGCCCAGCTTCATCGACCTCAGGACCGCCGTCTCCGCACACGTGAGTCGCACTGCGCCACGGCGGTGCCCACCTCAGTTTAACCTTTGCCGGCAGTAGCTATCTTTACGAGTCCCCCTCCTCCACCACCGTCTCGCAGGCCAAGAATGTACATTCGGCGGAGGTCAGAGACAAGATGGCCACATTCATGTGCCACAACACCTCCACCGCGGACAAGTTTTACGCTCTGAACCTGGATGTTGCGCAGTCCAGGCAGATGCACCGTCGTTTCGAAGAGGCCACATCATCCAGCAGCCCCCCCGCTGCCTCCACCTCCGTGACCCCCGGGACAGAGAGCGTAAGCATCGGTCTATTTTGTCCCGTATTTTAAATTATTTTGTCCCGTATATAAAGTGGAGGCCTGGCCGATCTTGATGCTTCTCTCACTGGGTGTGTATTTGTTTCCTCACCAGACGCCGACAAGGAGAGCCACGGAGCGGTGCAAGAAGGCGGTGGTACTCATCAGCCCCTTGGGCGACAGACTGAAAGCTGCCCACGGACCAGCTGTCCGGTCCCGCGGGACCAGGAGAGCAGCGCTCGGGGCTGAAAAAAAAGACTCTAGCGGCAATAATGATACACAAAAATAAAGGAATTAAAATGAATAAAGTTCGTTTGCTTTTGCCGCTGTTGCCGTAGTAAATCTTATAAACCGTTTGGTCGGTGTCCTGCTTACTCACTTCACCCGCCCTCCGCACGGGAGACGCACTGTCTGCCGGGCTGTCTCTGCTAAAGCGCAGCTGACATCTCTGGAGGCTGTGAAGCGCGTTCATAGCCCGTGACGCACGGGCCCCTCTGCGCGTCAGCCAGTTCCATGAGACCGGGGTGAGCCCGTGACACACGGGCCCATCAGCCAGTTCCAGGGCACCGTATTAAATAAAAAATCACGGTCCTCCATAGGCCGTTGCTCAGCGAGTCTTATGCAGAGGATCGCACACTCTCTGCCGGGAAGGCTAAGCTGATGAGCCCCTGAAATCTCTGGAGGTAGTGAATCGCATCCACAGCCAGCCATGAACGCTGCTCTATCCTTTGCGCATAACACTGAAGCTCTCCCCCCCCTGCTGAATTAAATTAAAATAAAAAATCACGGTCCTCCATAGGCCGTTGCTCAGCGAGTTTTATGCAGAGGATCGCACACTCTCTGCCGGGAAGGCTAAGCTGATGAGCCCCTGAAATCTCTGGAGGTAGTGAATCTCATCCACAGCCAGCCATGAACGCTGCTCTATCCTTTGCGCATAACACTGAAGCTCTCCCCCCCCTGCTGAATTAAAATAAAATCAAAAATCACGGTCCTCCATAGGCCGTTGCTCAGCGAGTTTTATGCAGAGGATCGCACACTCTCTGCCGGGAAGGCTAAGCTGATGAGCCCCTGAAATCTCTGGAGGTAGTGAATCACGTCCACAGCCAGCCATGAACGCTGCTCTATCCTTTGCGCATAACACTGAAGCTCTCCCCCCCCTGCTGAATTAAATTTAAAATAAAATCAAAAATCACGGTCCTCCATAGGCCGTTGCTCAGCGAGTTTTATGCAGAGGATCGCACACTCTCTGCCGGGAAGGCTAAGCTGATGAGCCCCTGAAATCTCTGGAGGTAGTGAATCGCATCCACAGCCAGCCATGAACGCTGCTCTATCCTTTGCGCATAACACTGAAGCTCCCCCCCCCCCTGCTGAATTAAAATAAAATCAAAAATCACGGTCCTCCATAGGCCGTTGCTCAGCGAGTTTTATGCAGAGGATCGCACACTCTCTGCCGGGAAGGCTAAGCTGATGAGCCCCTGAAATCTCTGGAGGTAGTGAATCACATCCACAGCCAGCCATGAACGCTGCTCTATCCTTTGCGCATAACACTGAAGCTCTCCCCCCCTGCTGAATTAAATTTAAAATAAAATCAAAAATCACGGTCCTCCATAGGCCGTTGCTCAGCGAGTTTTAGGCAGAGGATCGCACACTCTCTGCCGGGAAGGCTAAGCTGATGAGCCCCTGAAATCTCTGGAGGTAGTGAATCACATCCACAGCCAGCCATAAACGCTGCTCTATCCTTTGCGCATAACACTGAAGCTCTCCCCCCCCTGCTTAATTAAAATAAAATAAAAAATCACGGTCCTCCATAGGCCGTTGCTCAGCGAGTCTTATGCAGAGGATCGCACACTCTCTGCCGGGAAGGCTAAGCTGATGAGCCCCTGAAATCTCTGGAGGTAGTGAATCACATCCACAGCCAGCCATGAACGCTGCTCTATCCTTTGCGCATAACACTGAAGCTCTCCCCCCCCCCTGCTGAATTAAAATAAAATAAAAAATCACGGTCCTCCATAGGCCGTTGCTCAGCGAGTTTTATGCAGAGGATCGCACACTCTCTGCCGGGAAGGCTAAGCTGATGAGCCCCTGAAATCTCTGGAGGTAGTGAATCACATCCACAGCCAGCCATGAACGCTGCTCTATCCTTTGCGCATAACACTGAAGCTCCCCCCCCCCTGCTGAATTAAATTTAAAATAAAATAAAAAATCACGGTCCTCCATAGGCCGTTGCTCAGCGAGTTTTATGCAGAGGATCGCACACTCTCTGCCGGGAAGGCTAAGCTGATGAGCCCCTGAAATCTCTGGAGGTAGTGAATCGCATCCACAGCCAGCCATGAACGCTGCTCTATCCCTCGCGATTTTGACGTTCGGGAAACCGCTTGATGTTTGGCGTGCTGACAAACGGGGACGTATTTGTTTCACAATTATCAAATTGACAAAGGGGCTGCTTTCTGACAGGGGGGGGATGACAAAGGGGCTGCTTTCTGACAGGGGGGGATGACAAAGGGGCCGCTTTCTGACAGGGGGGGATGACAAAGGGGGAATGACAAAGGGGCCCCTTTCTGACAGGGGGGGATGACAAAGGGGCCGCTTTCTGACAGGGGGGCGGTGGAAGGGATTTGCTGTTTGGGAAACCGATTCAAATGTGTGCCAAGTGTCAGCCCACGCCCTACTGGGAGGTAAACCCAGCTCAAGGAGTCAGCCTTAATGGTATGCTCTCTACCAGGTGAGCTACCGGGGCTGCCAAAGTGTACTTTCTTCACCTGACTTCTATGGAGTGAAAATAGTCTCGACGCTACAGGAAACACAATTCTAACAGGAGGGAAACACATTTCGACGGGGGAACGGGCTTCCACACAACACCATTGTAGCGTCACCCCTCGGTGGTTAGGGGTAGGTTCAGCCGGCATCCGCTTTTTGCCTGGACTGGCTGTTTTCCCAGCAGAACAACTCTACCACCTAGCAGTATCTTATTTAAATCATATATTTACATTTATAGGTAACTGTACAGAGTCTGTGGTTGGTAAATGCATGTGCTCTAATCGAGGGGTGACAAGCTATTCTGTCTATTTAGAAAAACGTCTTTCCCACTTTGAAATTAGTCTCAAAATCCCGAAAGCGAAAGTAACCTGATCTGTGCGTAACACGAGACATTTGTATGCGCAGGAAGCTTTTTGAAAGTGAAAAGGATCAGATCTGAGAAGCTGAAGTTAAAAGTCTGTAAGTGAAATATTTTCAAATCGTTTTTTTTCAGTTACAAATCTTGTTTTTCAGTTACAAATCATGGAATACACATTTACAAATCTTGTTTTTCAGTTACAAATCTTGTTTTTCAGTTACAAATTTTTTCAGTTACAAATCTTGTTTTTCAGTTACAAATCATGGAATGCACATTTACAAATAATATTGAGACTATTTTCACTCCATAGCCTTCCACCCTGGAACATGAATTATAAAGCTGTATTTGTGCTGTATTTTAATGGTAAATGCAATTAAAATAAATTAAACGCTTCGTTTACATGCGCACTAGTATCCTGGTTGTGATCAGGTTTTCGGGGTATCCCAGTTATGTGTTGCGCATGCAGACCAAAAGGAGATTTACTGACCAAGATTATATTTATTTGAAGTTACAAACATTCAAACATTGATGACAGAACTGTTGAAGTAAAGCAGTAACAGAGATGTACATCATCAGAACACAGTCCACTTTATCAGCTATAATGCAGTTTATAATGCAGCACAAAGTAATAAATAACCGTCTCTAAAGTAGATTTACCTTCACTCACCATTTATTAAATCTCCATCCATTAAAGAGCACCGCCCTCTGTCCTCAGCAGCGTCCACTAATCCTGATTACAGAGGGGGAGACGGGGAGGACAGGGTCTCTGCCTGTCACATCCCACCCACAGGCGCCTGAAAGCATCACACCACTGAAGGCTGGACCACAGGAGGACGACAGGAACGTGACAGAGGAGACAAGACAAGAGAGGAGACAGAGGAGACAAGTGGAGAGAGGAGACAGAGGAGAGACAGAGGAGACAAGAGGAGAGAGGTCACAGAGGAGAGACAGGAGACAAGAGGAGAGAGGACACAGAGGAGAAACAGAAGAGAGACAGCAGAGAGGAGACAGAGGAGAAAAGAGGAGAGACAGGAGACAGAGTAGAGGAGACAGGAAAGAAGAGACAGAGGAGAGATAGAGAAGAGAGGAGACAGAGGAGACATATGTCAGGAGGATGAAGGTGGAGGACAGCTGAACTTGAGCAACATGGACAGCAGAGGGAGGAGGGGGACTAACGGATCGTTCAAACGCTCGTCCATCAAACGCAGTGCGTCTTCTGGATCACAGAAGGTGAGACGGAGACCTCTGAAGGTTCAAACTCACAACTTCACAAAGTGTCTGTGTGTAAACTGATGCAGCAGACATGTCCAATATGTCCTTAGAAACATGGAGTTTGTGGTTTGAATGTTTCACTCAGTGGAAACTTTGAGGAAAATATTTCTCAGCTGATTCAGTTTCTCTCAGTGCCAAAGTAAACTTTCTGAAACAACATGTGTTAACACCTGTTTGTATGAGAATGTGGAAATGCAGGAAATTAAAATAAATCTGTAAATCTGTTGATCATTCACATTTTCTTTTGATGATTTTCTGGAAGTTCAGTTAAAATTGTATTATTTGCTCTACATTTGGATGGAAACTCGAGTGCTGTGTCAGGTCACTTCATGGTCATTCAAGGAACCCGTCGCTATCGTCTGACGTCAATTTGAATGCAGATGCATTTTAAAAAGCTAATAAAAAGCTAATCTCTAGGTTTCCGAGACTGATAAAAAGCTAAATCGTTGTCAGACGTTGTGTTCCCAGATTGCAATTTGGCCAATGTGTCCACCTCTTTTGCTTTCCACGCAGACTGTATACCTGCATGCAACCAAAGCCCGCTCAAACGTGATTGGTCAATGCTACTCGGACTACAAATAGAAACCAGAACACTTCCGATACCAAAATCTTGTCCCTTGCCTACAGATTCTGCATTCACATGCAGATATCTGCTGTGTGTATCCAATAGTCTTTTCAATGAGTGGCAGGTTGGTGGAGTAAAAGAGCAGAACTATAATATCTGGCCTTGCTGACCCTTGGTCCCCTGCTGACTCCTGGTCCCCTGCTGACCCCTGGTCCCCTGCTGACCCCTGGTCTACACTTCTCCAAGAAATTTAGGGTCCGGCATTTTGATTTAAAAATTACAAAATTGATTATCATAACAGATAATTTTTTTGTCAATCGACTCTAACCCATCTCTGTCCTGTAGGTTAATCCACACAACTAGCTTCACCTCCACCAGCTGCAACATGAAATGCTGCTTACACATTCATGCATCACTAAAAATCACTGAGTTAAAAACGATTAAGTATGATCCAGGTTTAACTTGACCAATGTGCTGTTTTGACCCAGTTAGTGTTATTTCCTTATATTACTGTTGGGTTATTTACCCAAACTCCAAACTAATATCGGTCGAGGCAGATGACTGCCCACCCAGAGCCTGGTTCTGCTCATCTGTTAAAAGGGAGTTTTTCTTTTCCACTGTCTCCTGGTGCTGCTCATGGTGGGAACTGTTGGGTCTCTGTAAATATAAAGAGTCGGTCTAGACCTGCTCTATATGAAAAAGTGCCCTGAGATAACTTTGTTATGATATGGCGCTATATAAATAAAACTGAATTGAATTGAATTAATATATGGGTTTAGTAATAAAACTAACATCAACACTGGTTCTGGGTGAAGTTAAACCAGTACTGAACCAAACTGGGTCCAGTTTGTTGGTGGAAGTGAAATAAAAATCAAACTCTAGACATTTCTTTTTGTTTCTGTCTCATCCTCTCTGATTGGTTCACAGCTGCAGGTCTACGTCCTGTCTCTGTAAAAAATAAAAGGCAGTGATATAAGAGCTCATTATGCAAACAAGTTGTTCCTCTGAACAACATTAATCTTATTAAAACCCTGATAATCCAAATCCTGCCAGCCTAACTCACTCTGTTCATTGTTCTTTAATCCGTCAAACGCTCGTGTATAAAAACAAAGTTCAGGTTACATGTTGTGAACATGTTGGAGCGTCAGTGAGAGCTGACTTCATTACAAACTGTATTAACTCTCACATGGAGCACAGCCACACTCCAAACTCTCACACAGAAGGGAGGAAGAGAAAACTTCAGCTGAAAGTTGGGTACTCTAGTTCTGTATTTAAGTACACTTTAGAAGTACTTGTACTGTACTTGAGAATTTCCATGTTCTGCCTCTTTATACCATCTCAGAGGGAAATATTGTACTTTTTACTACATTTCTCTGACAGCTGCAGTTAGTTTGCAGGTTCACATTTTCCAAACATTTGATGATGCATTGTTATTGATTATTGGTTATTGAATAGCCTTTGTGGCTGGTGACTTCCTGTCACAGGTGCTGGCCTCAGTGTGGAGGAGCTGCTCACTCAGAACTCTGATCATTTATTTCAGCTAATAAAGATCATGGCAACTACTTTGTACATGTCCTCTAGAACGACACACACATGTTTTCTGATTGGACAACATCATCTGAGATCTTCTTCTTCTCTGGTGGTTAAACATTCACACCAAACCAGAATTCCCTTTACAGTTTATCATCAGATACCAACACTCCACATCATCTCCTGATGAGTTCATTAATCGTTCTAAATTTGACAATCAATTAAAGGAACTTCATTAAATTATTTGGCAGCAGTCATGATCCTCTTAACAAACCGTAAACTGAAAAAAAAGATGAAGGCTTTTCAAAGGCAAGTTTCTGCACCACTGTTTTAAATTCTATTAGAAAATGAGGAATCCCACCTGACTGTAGGTGGTCTGGAAAAATAATATAAAATGTAATGTGAAGGAAAGACAGGAGACAAAGGGAACGAAGACCTGTTCAGCTGGAGTCAATTCTCTGATCCTTGGACTTTCCTGTCATTTTACAGATTAAATGATTAATCGATTAATTGAGAAAATAATCGTCAGATTAAGCAACAGTGAAATATTTGTTACTTTCAGCCAGTCAGGATATCTGCCAGAGGACAGTGACGTCATGTTCTCAGTAATATTTCTGGGAATTTGGAGACAATTTAACACAAATTAGTTTTTTTGACAAACAAACTAGATGAATTAAACTAAAAGTGAGTTATTGTTCTCCACCAGAATTACAGAGACTTCACTGAAACTACATTTAAACCCAGAGAGTTCAAATACAGAAAATATACCTAAACAGTTAAATTAATGAATAAAATATGAAACTTTTGGGATGTTTGGTGGACAATCCAAAATGTCTTTGTTGGGTCAGTATTTTTAAAACCTTGGCTGTGGATCTGATTGTAATAAAAAGTGCAGGATTTCTCTCTGAAATGTGGTGAAGGAAAAGTAGAACATCAACAAAATGGAAATAAAAACCTGCAGAACATCTAAACTGGAGAGAAGAAGGAGGAAGTGTTCAGCTGTTGGAGGGATTTCTTAAAGCACATTTGTTGAGCCTGGCTCCAGCCCTCGATGAAAATACTTGCGTTGAAGCTCGACGGGTCATGAGACTCCCAGAAGGATTACCTCGGACCGGAGTCATGAGACCGGATCCAACAAAGAGCCCTGCTGCCTCATATGCTCGTCATATGAACCTGCTCAGCCGCATAAAGTCAACTCCTTTCTTATCTCCTGAGCTGCACTGAGGCTCCAGACCGAGCCAGAGAGGCGCCGGTCCTCAGAGAACCGCCCGGACCTCAGAGAGCAGCCCGGTCCTCAGAGAGCTGCCACGTCCTCAGAGAGCAGCCCAGTCCTCAGAGAGCTGCCAGGTCCTCAGAGAGCCACCTGGTCCTCAGAGAGCTGCCAGGTCAACAGAGAGCCGCCTGGTCCTCAGAGAGCTGCCAGGTCCTCAGAGAGCCGCCTGGTCCTCGAAGAGTCACTCAGTCTGGTCCTCACAGATTCACTTAGTCCCGTCCTCAGGGAGCCATTCAGCCCTCACCGAGCTGCCCAGTCCTCAGGACGGAGCAAGACGTCTGGACTTTCAGGTAGAGACAAGAGATGTCACTGCAGGACGAGCTGTCTGCATGCTATGAAGATGATGCATCTCAGAGGTTTGTTGGGAGTTTGAAAGTTTGATGGTCTTTAGTTTGTTTCTACATCAATGTTTCCTCCATTTGAGTTAGAATGTGTGAGTGTGAATGATGTCAGCAAACTGGACAAAAACTGCACACAATTGATGAAATTTAATCTGTTGTGTCCTAAACTCTTCCAAAATGGCCAATAAACTGTTTGTTTCTACCTGAAAGGTCCCTAATTTGATACCCAGAATGTCAAGGTGTGAATGATGTTGGCAAACTGGGCAAAAACTGGACAAAACTACCAAAGAAAAAGTCATTTTGTCTGTTTGAGTCCTAAAAATCTTCAAAAGCAGCCCAACAAAGTCAGTTTGTTTCTGCCTGAAAGTTTTGGCATTCGATGTTGAGAATGAAAGATTGTGAATGATGTTGGCAAATTGGACAAAAACTGGACAAAAAAGGACACAGCCAAAAAATTAAAAGTAATTTCATCTGTTATTGAGTCCAAAAAATCTACAGAAACATCAGTGAATGATGTCTGCAAACTGGACGATTTACTTCAATTAACTTTATTCTAGCAGGATAATCTCAGTATCCTCATCCCTGGGTACACATGTTAATAACAATCTATAAGATGAAAAAATAAAGAAGACACACAAAGAAGATGGTGGTGGTGATGATGATGCTGATGGTGGTGGTGATGATGATGGTGATGATAGTGATGATGATGGTGATGATGATGATGATGGTGGTGGTGGTGATGATGATGATGATGATGGTGATGATAGTAATGATAGTGATGATGGTGGTGATGATGATGATGATGATGGTGATGATGATGATGTGATGATAGTAATAGTGATGATGGTGGTGATGATGATGATGATGATGGTGGCAGTGGTGGTGGTGGTGATGATGATGGTAATGATAGTGATGATGATGGTGGTGATGGTGATGATGATGATGATGTGATGATAGTAATAGTGATGATGGTGGTGATGATGATGATGTGATGATAGTAATAGAGAAGACCTGGTCTGATTAGGAGAGATGGCATTCATCCCACTTTGGATGGAGCCGCTCTCATATCTAGAAATCTGGCCGAATTTATTAGTGGCCCAAAGCCATGACAGCTCAGAGTTCAGACCATAGACTTAATACAGTCTGTGGTCCAGACCAGGAGGCAGAGCTGCAGTCCTACACGCTTCTCTGCACTTCCATTAGAGCAGTTACCCACCCTAAACTCCACAGAGAGGTTGTCTGCCCCCCCACCACTTAAATTATTTAAATCAAAACTAAACAGAAGAGGAGTTACACATAAAAACCTAATAAAAAGTAAAACCTCCACTGCAACAGTACAACAAAATAGGAGAATTAAATGTGGACTCTTAAACATCAGATCTCTCTCATCTAAAGCTGTTCTAGTAAACGATCTAATATCAGATCATAATATTGATTTATTTTGTCTCACTGAAACCTGGCTGTGTCACGATGAATATGTTAGCCTAAATGAATCCACTCCCCCCAGTCACATTAATACTCACATTCCTCGAGGCTGAGGCCGAGGAGGTGGAGTTGCAGCCATCTTCGACTCAAGCCTACTAATCAAACCTAAACCTAAATTAAATTATAACTCGTTCGAAAGCCTTGTTCTTAGCCTTTCACACCCAACCTGGAAAACTGAATTGAATTGAATAGTGATGATGGTGGTGATGATGATGATGGTGGTGGTGGCAGTGGTGGTGGTGGTGATGATGATGATGATGGTGGTGGTGATGATGGTGATGATGATGATGGTGGTGATGATGATGGTGGTGATGATGGTGGTGGTGGTGATGACGATGGTGATAATGATGATGGTGATGATGAGGATGATGGTGGTGATGGTAATGATGATTCAATTCAATTCAATTCAGTTTTATTTATATAGCGCCATATCATAACAAAGTTATCTCAGGGCACTTTTTCGAGTAGAGCAGGTCTAGACCGACTCTTTATATTTACAGAGACCCAACAATTCCAACCATGAGCAGCACTATGCGACAGTGGCAAGGAAAAACTCCCTTTTAACAGGTAGAAACCTCGAGCAGAACCAGGCTCTAGGTGGGCGGTCATCTGCCTCGACCGGTTGGGTTGAAGGGGGAGGGGGGAGCGGGAGAGAGAGAGCAGGAGGAAAGAGAACATACAGCAGCAGAATACAGTTCCACATAGAGATGTAAAGCAATAGTTGTGGTAATGGTATTGATGTTAACTCCAACAGAAATAATACTAAGAGCAATATTATAATAGCAATACTAATAATAAGAGCAATAACAGTAATAGCAGCAGCGGGTGCAGAGCAGGAGCATGGGGGCAGCAGGTGGCCACAACCATAGATCCAGACTCTACAGCTCCGGAGGCAGAAACACCTGCAGAAAGCAACAGAAGGAGAGGGGGAGAGAGAGAAAGCACACAACTACGGGAAGAAGTTGAATTAGTAACAAGCATTGATGGGATATGAGGGCGTACAGATGGAGAGGAAGGGGAGGAGAGAGGAGCTCAGTGCATCATAGGAAGTCCCCCGGCAGTCTAGGCCTATAGCAGCATAACTAGGGGTGGCTCAGGGGTCACCTGAGTCAGCCCTACTATAAGCTTTATCAAAGAGGAAAGTCTTAAGCCTACTCTTAAATGTGAGGAGGGGGTCTGCCTCCCGTACACAAACTGGGATCTGGTTCCACAGGAGAGGAGCTTGATAGCTGAAGGCTCTGGCTCCCATTCTACTTTTAGAGACTCTAGGAACCACAAGGAACCCTGCATTCTGGGAGCGCAGTGCTCTAGTGGGGTAATAGGGTACTATGAGCTCTTTAAGATATGATGGTGCCTGACCATTTAGGGCTTTGAAGGTGAGGAGAAGGATTCTAAATTTTATTCTGGATTTTACAGGGAGCCAGTGTAGAGAATCTAATATTGGAGAAATATGATCTCTTTTTCTGGTTCTTGTCAGTAAACATGCCGCAGCATTCTGGATCAGCTGGAGAGTCTTAAGGGACTTATTGGGGCAGCCTGATAATAGAGAGTTGCAATAATCCAGCCTAGATGATGATGGTGATGATAGTGATGGTGGTGGTGATGATGATGATGATGGTGGTGATGATTATGATTGTGGTGGTGATGATGATGATGGTGGTGGTGGTGGTGGTGATGGTGATGATGATGATGGTGATGGTGATGATGGTGGTGATGATGGTGATGGTGATGATGATGGTGATGATGATGATGATGATGATGTTGGTGGTGATGATGATGGTGGTGGTGATGGTGATGATGATGATGATGGTGGTGGTGATGGTGATGATGATGATGGTGGTGGTTCATCATTCATGTGAAAATGATAATAAAACTGAGATTAAAGTGCCCTGAGATAACTTTGTTATGATATGGCGCTTTATAAATAAAACTGAATTGAATTGAATTGAACTGACTTGTGTGATGTCCAGACGTTAATCCTCCATCATCCAGAGTGCACAAATTTTAAAAAGTGCTTCAGTGAATCACAGACACACAATAACACACAGTAACACACAGTTACACACAGAGTCATTAGTGCTGTAAGGATTGAAACACACAGGAAACAGATTCAAAGGCCGGCTCTGTGTGTCAGCAGCAGGATTAGGTCAGAGGATAAGAGGATTTGATGCATAAAGAAATGGAAAGCTCCACTCTGCCAGTAATTAGCCAGATACATTTAGACATGAACAGCTTGATGTTGAGCTCTTTGTGGTGATGAGCTGCTATAACATCCATGATTTATTTATCTTATTTTTTAAAGTAATTGTTAAAGCTCCTCGTGGGGTTTTCTTGTAAACTCCTTTATTTCCTTCTTCAAATACTCGCAACGCTGATTTTTTATAACTCTCTTTGTGGAGTTATATACAAAAGAAAGATCCCGACACACACACACACACACATTAATAAAATATATAGTCCACAGAATATCTCTGCCCCCCCCCCCAACCTAACAAGCGACAACAACACATTTAAGATGTAAAATAATAAATAATAAGAATTACAATATAAAAACAAATACTGATGCACATAAAAAGTAATATGTCCCTAAATATGTGCACATCAGGGAAACTACAAGTTGCTCTGATGTTTTATTCCAGAGACCAATGAAAAACAGGATATAAAAGGTTTTCCTCTGATGGTAACCATCCTTCAGCCAGCTGACATGAGAAGAGACGCTGGTTTTGTTCCAGGATCAGATGACAGGCAGCTAAAAGCCACAGTAGCTTCTCTGATTTTACATTCAAATGGTTCAAGGATTTGGTTCAATGTCATCCGGATTTAAAGACATTTAAAGACTGAATCTGCAGATCGATGAGAGCAGCTGGAGACTCGCTCATAAAGAGCATCTACGTTTGGAAATAAGCCACAAGGATTTTCAAACATGTTCCTTCATGTTTGGTAGCTAACAGTCCTCTTCTTCTTCACTGCCTTTGTTGGCACATTGCTGCACTTCTTCATGTTTCTGCCGCCAAGGAATGTGAACAGCGTCATCGTGTGATACAAAAAAGAACACGTCCACCTGTCCATCTTTAGTTCATCTGTCCCTCTTTGGTCCACCTGTCCACCTTTAGTCCTCGGAGTCTTCGAACTTATTCTTTATTCTGACCAATAGTCAATAAACACACCGATGATTAAATAAAGTTTGTAACTGAATATTTGATTTAGTGTTCAGATGAAACAAAGAAAAACAGCAAATCCTCAGATTACAGAGAGATTCAAGTTTTTACTGAAGAAATGAGTTAAATAATTAAATACTTATTGAAATTGTCCGAAATTTAGTCCGACAGATTTGGTATGTTTGGAGTTGATTAAGACCGGAGACGAGCAGTAATAATAATAATAATAATAATACATTTTATTTATCAAGCGCTTTTACAAGTGCTCAAAGACGCTGTACAAGATAAAATAGATGTCAATATAAAATCAAGCTCTAAAAACTATATTAAGCACTAAAACACAATAAAACAGCATTAGACACATTAAACACTGACATAATAAAACAACATTAAACACTAAGACACAACATATAATCAGGTTCTAGACACAACATGATCACACATTAAAAGCCAGTTTAAAAAGGTGAGTTTTTAACAGGGATTTGAAGGTGGGGAGATCAGTGCAGTCTCTGATGGGTTTGGGGAGTGAGTTCCAGAGAGGGGGGGCAACGACGGAAAAGGCTCTGTCGCCCCAGGTTCGGTGCTTGGTCCGCACAGGCAAGGAGAGGAGGTTGGCTTCAGATGAGTGGAGGCTGCGGGAAGGGGTGTAATGGTGGAGCAGGTCCGTGAGATAGGAGGGGGCCTGGTTATTAAGAGCTTTGTGTGTGAGGAGGAGGATTTTGAATTGAATGCGGTGTGTGACAGGAAGCCAGTGTAGGTTTTGAAGGACAGGGGTAATGTGGTCTCGGGAGTGGGTGTGGGTGAGCAGGCGGGCAGCGGAGTTCTGTATATATTGAAGTTTATTGAGGACTTTGGATGATGAGCCGTAGAGGATGCTGTTACAGTAGTCTAGTCTGGATGTGACAAAGTAAACCATTAATCAATAATTAGTTTCTTATTAAATCAAAGTTCAGGTGTGAGACTCAACTTTTTGATTGTGTTGTTCCTCACAGCTCAATATCCTGTCTGATTGATCAGATATATCTGACATGTATCTCATATTTTATCCTCGTGTTTAAGTTCAAAAGCTGCTTCATTCAGACATAAAATTCACTGCAGTTGACTTTCTTTAATGTTATTTAATGAAGCTAATTGATGTGAATGACTTCCACGTTGACGGAGCTGCTGCTGCGCATCATTATGCTGAATGTTTGTCTGATCAGTCACTTCAGTTTGTGTGTTTGAGTTTCAGAGTGTAAAGAGAGAGAAGCAGCAGCGTTAGAAGAGCCGATGTTTACTTTCTGTTTCTCCTCAGATTCAGAGAGCATGGATTGAGAGAACTTTCCAGAAGAGGGAATGTATCCAGATTATTCCCAGCAAAGACACCAGCAGGTACCGACACATCTCCACTGCTTCTTATTTCCTGTCGTCGCACTGCCGTCGCGCTGTAATTAAAGTATAAACTGTGTTTGTTGTGTTGTTCAGGTGCAGTTGTGGTCAGCTGGTGACACAGCACACCTCCGTCCCTCCGTGGGCCAGAGAGGAGGGGTCCCCTCTGGTCCAGCTGGAGGTCCAACCTGCAGAGAGATGGAGCCCCCTGAAACACACCCAGACCTCCCCCACCGATGCCTACGGAGTCATTGAGTTTCAGGGAGGAGGACAAGTCAACAAGGCCATGGTGCTAAATAAAACTTTGATATTTAATAGTATTAATTATTGAATGTTTCAACAACACAAACTCCTGCTGCACCAGTGGACCAGTAACAGCCCCTCCTCCTCCCCCCTCCTGCAGTATATCCGGGTCTCCTATGACTCTAAACCAGACCACCTGCTCCACCTGATGGTGAAGGACTGGCAGTTGGAGCTTCCTACGTTGCTGATCTCTGTGCACGGAGGCCTTCAGAACTTCGACCTGCCCCCAAAACTGAAGCAGGTTTTTGGGAAAGGACTGATCAAAGCAGCTGTGACCACCGGAGCCTGGATCTTCACCGGAGGAGTCAGCACCGGTATGACACACCCAGTCACAAACTGGTTTTTACTTTTCACTGTTTGTACAGATCAAACAAAGGAGATGTAACATGTGTGACATCTCACTCTCAGAGACAAAGAGAAGAAGAGTGAAGTGACATCTACTAAGAGCATTTTCACACCTGACAGTCAGAACCAAGGTTCACATTTTTGTTCCATTGATACATTTGATTCGCTAGTTTTGGTTTCACTTTGCAGTCACGCAGCATGCTACAGAACTACAGGTGAGGTACCTCTGTCCTGTCGTCACCACCTATGTGAGCTGCGTCTCTATACTTGCAGTTGATTGGTTTGTAGATGCCGTGCGTCTGACGTCAGGCAGCCTTCTATCGCAGTTTGAATGAACGGAAAAAAATAAATCTACAGATCTATTTTGTTTCGTTCAATAATAATAATTCTAATCAAACATTTGGACTCCTCCTCTCCCCATGTGCTGCCGCAGCTCATTTTGATTTGATGCATTGTTTTTCCCTTTTCTGGTTCAGATGACAGCCTGCCAGAACTTCCTGTAACTGGTGCGAACCATCCAAATAAATGTTTTCACACTAGAAATGAACTGAACCATGGTTCAGTTTGATCTGGACCGAGACCACCTCTTTTTGTCTGACTACAGTTCGGCTGTTTGGTCCAGACTGTGGTCCTCGGGAGGTTTCACACCTGTAATTTTGGTTCAGATTAAAGTGAAAAGTCCAAAAGTCCAGACAAAGTGAGGCAGGTGTGAAAGGGCCCTGAGTTAAAGATTTTACAGTATTACTGATGACACCTTTAAGTCCTTTTAGTTTTTCACAGAACCAGCGTCAGATCAAAAAGCTTCAGCTGTCTAAACATAATGATAACTCGCATAATTCAGTCATTATGAGTGAAACACGGATTCACAAACAGTTATGAAGTTCTGGATGAATCTTCATCGTTGCTTTGATTAGCAGCTGCTAATGCTAACTGAACAGAAGCTTTGACGCTAACAGCTACGTGATCCAGTTTGAGTTAAAAAACAAGCTGAATGTTAATCAGTTAGCAGAGGATGAATTTCACCTGACAACGAACCAGACAGTGAAAATCATATCAAACATTATCTTTATAAACTCTTTGACCAAACATCTGCCCTCTAACTGTGGTTTTTCAGGAGTGATCCGCCATGTTGGCGACGCTCTGAAGGATCATTCATCAAAGTCCAGAGGAAAAGTCTGTGCTATCGGCATCGCACCGTGGGGCATCATTGAGAACAAGGAGGACCTCATCGGGAGAGACGTAAGATGATGTGTGATGAAGGCTGATGAGGGCAAACACTGCTTAATGGGTTAATGTTCATTTTAAAAACCATCCACAGACCCCTGCAGTACCAGCACAGACCACAGAGCCTTCTAATGAACACTCCACACTGAGACCAGAATCAGCTGACTGACTCAGGAAAGTGGATTTAGTGTGAAGTTATCATTTAATAAATCATTAACACATTACTATAAGATCCTCAAGCAGGGCTCTGCTGGCTGTTCTTAAGTCCTGGTTCAGGACTAAAGGTGACCTGGTTTAACAGTCAGGACCCCTCAGCTCTGAACTGCCTGAATGCTAGCACACTGTTTTATTCCCAACATGTCTGATCTGTTGTTTATTTTGTTTATTTTTGTATTATTTGAATAGTCTGGTTTTATTTGCATCATTGCTTCCTGAAACGTTTTGTTCCTGGTTCAACCATGTGAAGCACTTTGTAACTTTCTTTTGAAAAGTTCTGTTTAAATAAAGTTTATTATTACTATTTATTATTAATATAAAGACTTACTTATTACTTTCCTGTCTTGCCTTGAGACTCATTTGTGACTCCTCCCACCTCTGATTGGACCAGTCACGACTGTGTGTTCCAGGTGACTCGGCCCTATCAGACCATGTCCAACCCGCTCAGCAAGCTGTCGGTCCTGAACAGCAGCCACTCCCACTTCATCCTGGCCGATAATGGGACCAACGGCAAGTACGGAGCCGAGGTCCGACTACGCCGGCAGCTGGAGAAACACATCGCTCTGCAGAAGATCAACACACGTGAGTCACACACCTGCGACCTACTCCAACAACCAATCACTGCTGTCCTGGAAACAGACATGTGCAGCACTCAGAGTTTCCTCTGACAATGTTTGGCCAGTTTAAAGGGCCAGTTCACCCAAACCACTTTAGAAACAAACATATTCTCTCAGCTCCCACCACAATATAATAGTAGTAATAATAATAATAACAATAATAATATAAAATATAATAATACAAATGTAGTTTTCATCGGGGCTACGTATATCTTCACTGGAAAGTATTTCCTATGAAAACTGTTCTGTGGTCTGTGTGTTTTTTAAAGGGATGTTGCTGTTAAAAGTCCTCGACATCCATCCATAACTCCTGTAACTCAGAACATACTCATGATGGACAGTTTAATTAAAAAAAAGATACAATCAATGCAGGAAAAAGCAGAGATATCCTCTTTTTTATTCCACACATTCTTCTTCTTTGTCAAAACCTGGTGCCTACATTACCCACAATGCAACTCTCGCTCTGACAGTTGTGTGTGAGATCGGAGTGTGTTATGCTAGTAGCAGCTAATGTAGCCTGCAGCAGAGATGAGCAGCGGGCTGCAGAGGTTTCTGACTCCACACCAACAGACTGTTTTCATCTTCCAAAGAAGCCCCAACTGAAGCTGACTCAAGTGACATCACTCGAGGACATTTATCAGACTTCACACAGCTCCCTCTGAGACACTGAAGGCTTTATACTACTTGTAAACATATGCAGTAGTTCTCCCCAACACTTGGAAACACCTAGAGACACGCTGAGGTGGAAAATCACTGCAGGTCAACTTTAATGTTTAAAACGTTATTTTTCACTTTTTTGAGCGTCCCAGATGGTTTGTAAAAGAGTGACTTTAAAAATACAGTCTGTTTCTTCTTGTGAAAAGGTCTTAAGAGGAAACTCTAGCTGGAACTTGTAGCTTTTGGCTGCTGGAAACATAAGACACTTTGTCCTCATCAGTCCTACCTGTTGCGTCCATGTGACCAATAATGTGACCTGTGGGTTTCCCTTTGTCATCCTTGCCTGGAGCTGTCTGTAAGGCAGGGACAGTAAAGGGAGGCTCAGCCGTCACCTCTCACTTCAACCACAGAAGAACCAGAACCTGGCCTAGGCTGGGAGCAGGGGGAAACTGTTAGCCTAGCTTAGCACTGAGGCTGGGAGCAGGGGGAAACTGTTAGCCTAGCTCCATCAAAAGAGAGAAAATCCCCCCTCCACCAACCCCAAGTATGTCTGATTCACATGTTGTAAGTTATTAGCTAACCAGCTAGTCAGCAGTCCATACTGTAGTCAGCTGCTTTAGAGAGTTCAGACAGAGTTGAAACCATCAGCTCCACTATGAGTTCAGGACTTTAGAGATGCTGCATGCAGTTGTTGGTCAACAAATAGCTCCAATGCTAACTGCTGCTAAAACCTTTTTCCATGTCTGTTTCTACACCTGATCAATAAACAACATATAACATGTTCATTCCTTCTGTTCTTGTATCAGTTTGTTCCAATCAGTTAGCATTAAAATGTGGAAAATGTCTGATTTGTGTTCCTCCAGCCAGAATTAGCTTAGCATCTTGTCAGTGAGCCAGCAAGCTAAGTAGTTAGCAACCGAGCTAGCTTGCAGCTGGTTTGACACAAACACCAAATGACATCAAACTGTCATTTAACTTCCATTTTAGACGAAATTCATTAAAGAATAAATGCTAGTTTGTCTACCCCCATTGGTTATGTGACCCCTGCCTCGCAGGTCGTAGCGGTCCATCGAAAGTCTCCCCCGTTACAGATACTGTGAGTGTGTTTTCTGTGTGTGTCAGGTCTGGGTCAGGGCGTCCCTGTGGTGTGTCTGATCCTGGAGGGCGGTCCTAACGTCATCTCCATTGTGTTGGAGAGTCTGAAGGAGGAGCCTCCGGTCCCCGTCGTTGTCTGCGATGGCAGCGGTCGCGCCTCTGACATCATTTCCTTCGCACACAGATACTGTGGGGAAGACGGGTGAGTAGCATCCATAAATAATCCAACATGATAATCAAGTTCTTGTGTTCTCAGAGGAAACGTCTTCTTGATGATGCATCACAGTTTGAACTTTCACAGACCACCTGGTTCACCCTTACCTCTCTGCTGCCTGTTTGTACTGTGTCAGTCTGCTGTCGGAGGCCCGCCGGCTTCGGGTCAGTCAGAGCAGGCCCATTTCAAAACTGGTTCACACAGAAAAATACACAAACCAGTACAAGCTGCTGTACCGCGCCTCTTGTTAGGCCCTGATAGATGCTTTTAGTCTGAGGTACGAGGCCTGACGTGCTGTGAAGGTCTGTAGTGAGGTTCAGACTTATCACTGTGATTTACACCTGATGACTTCAGCACTTTAACAGAGACTCAGCTTTAAGCTAATTGGAGGAAGATCAGCAGCAACAAGCAGACTGACTCCTCTGCAGGTTTCTGTAAACGTCTCAGCATCTTTGCAGGTTAGGGACCAAAGTTTGGACTTTTACCACATTCAGTCCCTGGACGGACTCGTCCTGACTGCTCCTTCTGTCTGAGCGATGCGTCCAGTGTGTGCTGCCTCCTGTGTGTTCAGTCCTCCACCTGGAGCGCATCACCTGACAGCCTGGTGTTTCTCTGAACAGGTTGGTGAGTGACAGCGTCAAAGATCAGCTGCTGGTCACCATCCAGAAAACCTTCAACTACAGCCGCAGCCAGGCGCAGCAGATCTTCCTTATGTTGATGGAGTGCATGAAGAAGAGAGCTCTGGTAGGTCAGACACTCAGCACAGGTACGATGACACTTTATCACCTGGTCCTGACGTCCTGTCTGACACAGCGCTGCATATTCCTACACTGTTGTGTTTATTCAATCCATTTTCCATCAGTGCGACAATAAAACTGTTGTGTTCGTTCATCACTTGTCCTGTGTGTCGTTATTCATCTTTCACACTGAACTCATGCTGAACACATCAGTAACCAACTCCGTCTGAACTACATGACGCTGTGAACAAAGACGTCATCTCTGCCTGGATGATGTTCAGAGGAAACGTGTTTTTGAGTGAATGAGGCGACACATTGGCGTTGCAGGTCGGAGGTCAGGGGTCACAGTTCAGGGATCAGGGGTCGCAGGTTGGGGTGGATGTTGGATGTAAAGACTTTGAGACTTTGACAGCAGAGTTCACTGTCTGTGGTTTAAACTACAGAAACATTTTAACATCAGTGAAAGACGGTTTCAGTTACTGCAGACTTTCAGTTTCTGGACTAAACCAGACCAGTATCTTTGTCTAACATGAACACAGAGCTGTGAGGGTCTGACTAGAACCAGAACACAGTTTTTTACGTTCCTTACAAAATGTACAAATTAAAGGTATATAAATGTCATTTATATTTAGAGTTTAATGAGTTTCATGAGTTAAAATCCTGTGACAGTTCAGATCAGCAGTTTAATCTGAATCAGCTCAGTGTTTAAAGTGTCTGATTCTTATTTGAAATGTTCCTTTGATGGATCTGAATGTGACTGAACACACAAACTCTCCTGTTCTGAACACCAGTTTGAAAGATTGACACTTGGTTTCTGACTAATCAGGTTTATTCTGTCAGTGTGGTGCGGTGCAGTGAGATTCTCCTGAAACAGACGGAATAATGACACTTTACTGCACAGATTAAATAATCTGACTGCACTGGCACATTTGAAATGTTTTAGAGTAAAATGAGAGTTGAGCTCCTCTCAGGCTGCATGCAGACTGCCCTGCCTGGTTGGTGGAGGTTACTGGCACCGGATGCACCTGCAGGCCGTATTCAGGGTAGAAACAATACCTTCACCTCCTCTGCATGTTTTTTTGGATTAAAAAATATATAATTTCAAATATCATCTGTACTTTTAGCTACAGTTAATATTCTCCTAACTAACACAACTTTATCCCTCATCTCTGTAACGGAAACTAAACATGATTTGAAATGGAGCATTTCTGTTTGTTGTGCTAACATCAGCACAGAAACCTGATAACTGTTACTTCCAGCATACAAGGGCTGTCTGAAACTGGACCTGCAGGTAACCACATCAACAGTACTGATGCTTTAGTTAGCTAAGTGGTTAACTAAGCTAACCCAGGGCTACAGGCACACTGTAAGACATGGAGCAGGATCCCAGACTGACCTCCACCTCTCATTATGAATCCTGGGTAATGTGTAGCTCCCCTTCCTGATACTCAGTGTAAAACCAGCAGCAGTTGGGATATTAACATAATGACAGAGGTTTTACCTTTGACCCAAAACTGCAGTGCTTAATGGAGATTGTTCTGTGACCATTTATTTAATCCCACAATCCTCTGCTTCTTCCTGACAGCAGCTGCAGCAGCAGACTGCCCATCAGTTCACTTCAAATGATTTGTTGTCAGATTAAAATGCTGCAGGTTCACGTGTTTCTCACACAACTGAAATAAAACCATGAGGAAGAACACAGTGCTCACAGGACAGTGCAACAATGAAGGTAGCATCAGTCCATCACTTGGTCTGCTGGGTCTCACCTGGGATGTATTCTGTTAGCACTGAGCTCAAAGCACTGAGCTGTGTAATGCGCAGCCTCACAGAGCTGCTAACATGGCTGCAGACCCTCAGTCTGCTTCATATGTGGACAGGAGTTCTTCTAGAGTTCCACCTCAGCATGGTCTCTGTCCATCTTTGTCCCACCGTTTCATAGGACTTCTAATACTCTTCACTGTATTCCTGCTTCTCTCTTCTCTTCCTCTTTTATTTTTTTTCTTTCCTTCATTCTTCCCCTCCTTCTTACTCATTCTCATTCTTTCTTCCATCTTTCATCTTCATGTATCTTCTCTGGAGGAGTTTTATCCTCAGATATCAGAACCTGCTGCTCATGTGGTTTTACAGGGTTCAGTTTGATCTCAGAAGCCAATATAAAACCATATATCTATATATATATATATCTATATTTATATCTATATATATATATATCTCTATATATATATCTATATATATCTCTATATATATCTCTCTCTCTATATATATATATATATATATATCTGTATATATCTATATATATCTATATATCTATATATCTATAGATATATATATCTATATATATCTATATATCTATATGTATGTATATATATATATATATATATATACAGTATATATGTATATATGTGTGTGTGTGTGTGATATATATAGACTTATTAAGTCTGTGTCACAGTGTGTGTGTTGTGTGTGTATATCACAGTGTGTATGTTGTGTGTGTGCTGTGTGTGTAGATCACAGTGTGTGTGTTTGTTGTATGTGTAGATCACAGGGTGTAGATCACAGTGTGTGCGTGTGTTGTGTGTATAGATCACAGTGTGTGTGTTTGTTGTGTGTGTAGATCACAGTGTGTGTGTTTATTGTGTGTAGATCACAGTGTGTGTGTTGTGTGTGTAGATCACAGTGTGTGTATCACAGTGTGTGTGTGTGTGTGTTGTGTGTGTGTAGATCACAGTGTGTGTGTTTGCTGTGTGTGTAAATCACAGTGTGTGTGTTTGTTGTGTGTGTAGATCACAGTGTGTAGATCACAGTGTGTGTGTGTGTGTGTGTTGTGTGTAGATCACAGTGTGTGTGTTTGTTGTGTGTGTAGATCACAGTGTTCAGGATGGGCTCGGAGGGACAGCAGGACATTGAGATGTCCATTCTGACAGCTCTGCTCAAAGGTAACACAGCACATGAAAATCCCTCTCATCACATAATAACTTAAAGTAACAGACTCTGACTTCCTGTTGAACAACTTGAGAGTGAACTGTGGTTTCTGTGCAGGCGGTGAGTGTTCAGAGGTGAACGAACACCTGGTCTGTTTGTTGATGTGATTTCAGGTACGAATGCGTCGGCGTCCGATCAGCTGAGTTTGGCTCTGGCCTGGAACAGAGTGGACATCGCTCGCAGTCAGATCTTTGTGTACGGACTCCACTGGCCTGTGAGTGTACTGATCTGTCTTCGTGGGGAACATGCAGGCGTTCTGAACCCTGTCCTCTCAAAACCACTAACTGTTCTTGCAGAATATGTTTTTTAGGAAACGTAATTAGTGTCTGGATTATTTTCACTAACAACATGTTAGGTTCTTGTATCATACAGAAGGGTGGAACACAGCAGTCAGAAACCAACTTAAAAAAACATTCTTAGGGGCTCAGGAAAGATGGTGGTTCTGGTTCAATACGTCCTGTCTCGGGTGTCAAGTCAGTGTTGACTTTTTCAATATTTAAAGACCTCTGTCAATCCTGAACCTTAAAGTACATTCTGTGTTTTTGTTATTGTAAACAAATCCCATGAAGTATTGTCAGTCAATCCCACATACACCGTCCTGCTGCCTCAAATACTCACTAGAGCACCACATGTGGATTCATCTGCCACTGAAAATAGTCCCCAACAAAGTCACTATTTCCTCCTGTTTGTTTGATAAAAACTACAGTGAGCAGCTGTTTGAGGAACAACACTGAGCCTTTTTAAACATGAAACTATATATTTGTGTTTTTAAAGATTTACATCTTCAGTAGGAACCAATGGGCTCGGAGCT
>SEMN01001342.1:0-2500 GCA_005408345.1 Macquaria australasica | reverse complement strand
ACTGAGTCAAGTTTCTCTGTCCACCTCCTTAAAACTAATGAGTAGAAATATCACGTGGCTCTAATATTAGTACGTTAATAATAAACTTGTCCTATTTTCTCTTACAGCCTAAAGCTCTGAAACTTCTTGGAATGGAGGTTTGTTGTTTTTGGGATTTTTAATATTTTGGATTTGATGGTGGATTTAGTGTCTGACATGTGGACTGGTACATGTGGTTCCTGCAGGATGACGAGCCCCATCCAAAGGGGAAAGGAAAGAAGAACAAGAAGAAGGAGGAGGAGGTGGACATCGACGTGGACGACCCCGAGGTCAGCAGGTTTCAGTACCCCTTCCATGAGCTGATGGTGTGGGCCGTGCTGATGAAGCGCCAGAAGATGGCGCTGTTCCTGTGGCAGCGGGGGGAGGAGGCCATGGCCAAAGCTCTGGTGGCCTGTAAACTCTACAAGGCCATGGCCCACGAGTCGTCCCAGAGCGAGCTGGTAGACGACATCTACCAGGACCTGGAGAACAACTCCAAGTGAGTCCTACAGAACCAGAGTCCAGGTCCTGTTCAGACCAGATCTGTGGCAGATCCAGACTGGACTCTGATCTCTTTGAGAAAATAATAGTTGAAAATGAGCTCCTCCACCTCAACCAGCTCCAACAGTAACATCCCGCTTTACATTCATGAATGAGGAATAATAATCGAATGATATCAGATATAATAGTATAACATCTTTTAATAATTCAATTCAGTTTTATTTATATAGCACCATATCATAACAAAGTTATCTCAGGGCACTTTTTCGAATAGAGCAGGTCTAGACCGACTCTTTATATTTACAGAGACCCAACAGTTCCCACCATGAGCAGCACCAGGAGACAGTGGCAAGGAAAAACTCCCTTTAACAGGTAGAAACCTCGAGCAGAACCAGGCTCAAGGTGGGCGGTCATCTGCCTCGACCGGTTGGGTTGAAGGGGGAAGGGGGGAGCGGGAGAGAGAGAGCAAAATGTACTTTAAGTACATTTTCCTGATTATACTACTGAAGTCACATTTTCAATGCAGGACTTTTACTTGGAACAGAGTATTTGTACAGTGCCGTATTAGTACTTCTACTGAGAAAAGGTTTTCCTTGAAACATTTCCTGAGCGTTCAAAGACATCATCTGTGATGAGACCTCACCTCTCCTGAAGGTCATGGTCAGATGACCAGACACCTCCCTCTACCTCAGCCTCTGTAGCATCAGCAGCACCGTTCAATACTTTTGCTGAGTCATCATGAGTAAAATAGTGTACGAGGAATACAGCGGTGTTCATCTTATAATGATCAAAGTCTTACAGTGTAGCTGAGCTTGACTGAGGATTAAGCCTTTATTCCTCTAATGGTGAAGAGCTGAAGGTGAGTTTAGACTGAACCTGTGCAGTGAACTTCACAGCCTGAGGGGGGGGGGGGTCACTGCTGTGTCTGTAGACTGAGTGTGGTTTCTGTGCAGGGAGTTTGGTCAGCTGGCCTATGAGCTGTTGGATCAGTCGTACAAACATGACGAGCAGGTGGCCATGAAGCTGCTGACGTATGAACTGAAGAACTGGAGTAACTCCACCTGTCTGAAGCTTGCAGTCGCTGCCAAACACAGAGACTTCATCGCACACACCTGCAGCCAGATGCTGCTGACGGACATGTGGATGGGCTGTCTGAGGATGGGCAAGAGCAACAGCCTCAAGGTACCAACAACACAGCACTGAGGGACTCTGTCAGGTCTCAGGTCTGTGCAAGATCTGGACTGGACCCTTCAGGACCTGAGAGAGGCTCTGACAACATGAACCACTCAGACATTTAAACACATCTTTGAAAACAGCGAAACAATACAAATGTTCAGGTGATGAGCACTGACCCCGTCTCCACCTGGTGTTAACATGTGATCTGGATCTGGACATCTCACCTCTAGCAAGTGTTAATTCAGCAGATTGAGATCGGATCGGTCAGACCACATTTTGAGGAGGTCTGACTGATCTGTGACCAGATCTCAGCATCACGTATGTTTTCAATTTGTGAAGGTGTTCAAGCTAAAACAGCGTATTCAGTGTTCCCTCACAAACACGGGATTTAAAATGAGTGATGACCATCCATCTCAGCCATCCACCCCCCCATACACACACACAAATATATATATATATATATATACACATATATATATATATATATACACACATATATATATACACACATATATACATATACATATACATATATATACACATATACATATATATACATATATATACATATATACATACATATATACATACATATACACATATATATACATATATATACATATATATATACATATATACACATATATATACATATATACACATATATATATATATATATAATATATATATGGAGGATAAGGAAGGTTAGAGAGTATATATACACAGGAGGAGCAGGAGGAGGAGTATATAGTTATACATACATTACATATACATTATATGAGCATGACACATTATTACATACACA
>SEMN01001341.1:0-67710 GCA_005408345.1 Macquaria australasica | reverse complement strand
ATAATAGATGATCTAATAGATTTTCAATTCAATTCAATTCAGTTTTATTTATATAGCGCCATATCATAACAAAGTTATCTCAGGGCACTTTTTCGAATAGAGCAGGTCTAGACCGACTCTTTATATTTACAGAGACCCAACAGTTCCCACCATGAGCAAGCACTATGCGACAGTGGCAAGGAAAACTCCCTTTTAACAGGTAGAAACCTCGAGCAGAACCGGGCTCAAGGTGGGCGGTCATCTGCCTCGACCGGTTGGGTTGAAGGGGGAAGGGGGGAGCGGGAGAGAGAGAGCAGGAGGAAAGAGAACATACAGCAGCTCAATACAGCATAGATATGGTAATGGCATTGATGTTAACACCAACAGAAATAACACTAAGAGCAACATTATAATAGCAATACTAATAACAGCAACAACAGCAATAGCATCAGCGGGTGCAGAGCAGGAGCACGGGGGCAGCAGGCGGCAGCAACCACAGACCCAGACCTCCACAGCTCCAGAGGCAGAAACACCTGCAGAAAAATAAGCAAATGGAGGAGAGAGGAGAAACAGCACACAACTACGGGCAGAAGTTGAATTAATAACAAGCATTGATGGGATATGAGGGCGTACAGATGGAGAGAAAGAGGAGGAGAGAGGAGCTCAGTGCATCATAGGAAGTCCCCCGGCAGTCTAGGCCTATAGCAGCATAACTAAGGGGTGGCTCAGGGGTCACCTGAGTCAACCCTACTATAAGCTTTATCAAAGAGGAAAGTCTTAAGCCTACTCTTAAATGTGAGGAGGTTGTCCGCCTCCCGTACACAAACTGGGATCTGGTTCCACAGGAGAGGAGCTTGATAGCTGAAGGCTCTGGCTCCCATTCTACTTTTAGAGACTCTAGGAACCCACAAGGAACCCTGCATTCTGGGGCGCAGATGCACTCTAGTGGAAAATTAATAGGGTACTATGAGCTCTTTAAGATATGATGGTGCCTGACCATTTAGGGCTTTGAAAGGTGAGGAGAAAGGATTTTAAATTCTATTCTGGATTTTTACAGGGAGCCAAAGTGTAGAAACTAATATTGGCGACATATGATCTCTTTTCTGGTTCTTGTCAGTAAACGTGCCACAGCATTCTGAATCAGCTGGAGAGTCTTAAGGGACTTATTGGGGCAGCCTGATAATAGAGAGTTGCAATAATCCAGCCTATATGTAACAAATGCATGGACTAGTTTTTCTGCATCTATTTGAGACAGGATGTGTCTGATTTTTGCAATGTTACGTAAATGAAAAAAGGCAGTTCTTGAAGTTTGTTTTGTGTGGGAGTTAAAGGACATATCCTGATCAAAGATAACTCCAAGATTCCTTACGGTGTCGCTGGAGGCCAGGGCAATGCCATCTATAGAAACTATATCTTTAGATAATGTGTTTCGGAGGTGTTCGGGGGCCAAGTACAATAACTTCGATTTTGTCTGAGTTTAACATCAGAAAATTGCAGGTCATCCAGGTTTTTATGTCCTTAAGGCATGCTTGAAGTTTAGCTAATTGATTGGTTTCATCTGGCTTGATCGATAAATATAATTGGGTATCATCTGCATAACAATGAAAATGTATGGAGTGCTTCCTAATAATATTGCCTAAAGGAAGCATATATAAAGGTGAATAGAATTGGTCCAAGCACAGAACCTTGTGGAACTCCGTGACTGACTTTGGCGTGCATAGAGGATTCATCGTTAACATGTACAAACTGATATCAATCTGATAAATAGGATTTAAACCAGCTTAGTGCGGTGCCTTTAATGCCAATTAAATGTTCTAGTCTCTGTAATAGAATGTGATGGTCAATGGTATCGAATGCGGCACTAAGATCTAGTAAGACAAGTACAGAGACAAGTCCTTTGTCTGATGCAATTAGAAGGTCATTTGTAACTTTCACCAGTGCTGTCTCTGTGCTATGATGCACTCTAAATCCTGACTGAAAATCCTCAAACGGGTTGTTGTTGTGTAGAAAGTCCACACAACTGATTGGCGACTGCTTTCTCAAGGACCTTAGAGAGAAAAGGAGGGTTAGATATAGGTCTATAATTTGACAAAATCCCTGGATCAAGAGTGGGCTTTTTAAGAAGAGGCTTAATTACAGCTACTTTAAAAGGACTGTGGCACATAGCCTTTTAAAAAGGACAGATTGATCATATCTAGTACATAAGTGCTAACTAAGGGTAAAATTTCTTTAAGCAGCCTAGTTGGGACGGGGTCTAAGAGACACGTTGATGGCTTAGATGAGGAAATCATAGAAGTTAGTTGATTACGGTTGATGGGAGAAAAGCAGTCTAAATGTACAGGTTTTACAGTTGTTTCTAAGGTTCCTGTGTTTGAAGATAAGTCAGTACCAACTGAGGGCAGGAGGTGCTGAATTTTTTCTCTAATAGTTAGAATTTTATCTTTAAAGAAGCTCATGAAGTCATTACTACTGAGGTCTATAGGAATACATGGCTCAACAGAGCTGTGACTCTCTGTCAGCCTGGCTACAGTGCTGAACAGAAACCTGAGGTTGTTCTTATTTTCCTCTATTAATGATGAGTAGTAAGCTGCTCTGGCATTACGGAGGGCCTTCCTATAAATTTTAAGACTATCTTGCCAGGCTAAACGTGATTCTTCCAGATTGGTGGAACGCCAATTCCTTTCAAGTTTTAGCGATGTTTGTTTTAATTTGCGGGTTTGCGGGTTATACCATGGAGCTAACCTCCTCTGTTTTATTATCTTCTTTTTTAGAGGGGCGATAGAGTCGAGTGTCATTCGTAGTGAGCCTGCAGCACTATCAACAAGATGATCAATTTAGGAGGGACTAAAGTTAGCATAGGAGTCATCTGTTACATTGAGACATGGAACTGAATTTAATGCCGATGGAATCACTTCCTTAAATTTAGCTACAGCACTATCAGATAGACATCTAGTGTAGGAATGTTTGCCTAATGGCGTGTAGTCCAGTAATAGGAATTCAAAGTTAATAAAAAATGGTCTGATAAAAAAGAATTCTGTGGAAAGACTATTAGATGTTCAATTTCAATGCCATAAACAAGAACAAGGTCGAGGGTGTGGTTAAAACAGTGAGTGGATTTATGTACACTCTGACAGAAGCCAATCGAATCTAGTAATGAGATAAACGCAGCACTAAGGCTATCATTTTCTACATCCACATGAATATTAAAATCACCTACCATAATTATTTTATCCGTTTTAAGGACTAAACCTGATAAGAACTCTGAGAATTCAGATAAAAATTCAGAATACGGTCCAGGAGCTCGGTACACTATAACAAATAGAATTGGCTGTACTGTTTTCCAGGTTGGGTGTGAAAGGCTAAGAACAAGGCTTTCGAACGAGTTATAATTTAGTTTAGGTTTGATTAATAGGCTTGAGTCGAAGATGGCTGCAACTCCACCTCCTCGGCCTGAGCCTCGAGGAATGTGAGTATTAATGTGACTGGGGGGAGTGGATTCATTTAGGCTAACATATTCACCTTGACACAGCCAGGTTTCAGTAAGACAAAATAAATCAATATTATGATCTGATATTAGATCGTTTACTAGAACAGCTTTAGATGAGAGAGATCTGATGTTTAAGAGTCCACATTTAATTCTCCTATTTTGTTGTACTGTTGCAGTGGAGGTTTTACTTTTTATTAGGTTTTTATGTGTAACTCTTCTTCTGTTTACTTTTGATTTAAATAATTCAAGTGGTCTGGGGGCAGACAACCTCTCTGTGGAGTTTAGGGTGGGTAACTGCTCTAATGGAAGCGCAGAGAAGCGTGTAGGACTGCAACTCTGCCTCCTGGTCTGGACCACAGACTGTATTAAGTCTATGGTCTGAACTCTGAGCTGTCATGGCTTTGGGCCACTAATAAATTCGGCCAGATTTCTAGATATGAGAGCGGCTCCATCCAAAGTGGGATGAATGCCATCTCTCCTAATCAGACCAGGTCTTCTCCAGAAAGTCCGCCAATTATCTACAAAGCCCACATCATTACCTGGACACCACCTCGACAACCAGCGGTTGAATGATGACATGCGGCTATACATGTCATCGCTAGTAAGATTAGGCAGGGGTCCAGAGAAAACTACGGAGTCCGACATTGTTTTTGCATATGTACACACCGACTCCACATTAATTTTCGTGACCTCCGATTGGCGCAATCGGCTGTCATTACCGCCGACGTGAATAACAATCTTAGCATATTTACGTTTATCCTTAGCCAGCAGTTTTAAATAGGATTGAACGTCGCCCGCTCTGGCCCCTGGGATGCATTTGACTATGGCCGCTGGTGTCGCTAATTTCACGTTTCGCAAAATGGAGCTGCCAATAATCAGAGTTGGTTTCTCAGCGGGTGTGTCGCTGAGTGGAGAGAACTTGTTAGAAACGTGAACGGGTCGGTGGTGAACCGTGGGCTTTGGTTTAGGGCTATGCTTCTTTCGGACAGTCACCCAGCCTCCCGGGCTTCCCGGCTGCTCGGGAGTTGCCGGGAGACGGCTAGCAGAAGCTGCCTCTGGTCGGCTCGCACCCGGCTGACTGACTCTCCATGGTGCGGAGCCGCGACTCTAACTCACTGAGCCTCGCCTCCAAGGCGGTGAATAAACTACATTTGTTACACGTACCATTATCGCTAAAGGAGGCAGAGGAGTAACTAAACATCTGACACACCGAGCAAGAGAGAGCAGGAGAGGGAGAAGGAGAGAGAGACGCCATCGCTAACTGAGCTAAAGTAGCAACTAACTAGCGTGTAAACAACTGTGGGATTAGCGGAAAGTCGCTAACAGGAGACAGATATGAGTGCTTAAACAGAGCTAGTGTATCCTTAAATGTATAGCGGGTAATTAACCGCTATAGTAAAGAAAATATCAAAATTAACTGGGTTTAGCTGGAGCAGCGAACTTTGCAACCACTAACACAGAAACACCGGTAACCGGAAATGAGACAATACGTTCACCTGAGCACGTCAGCACGTCCAAGATCAGTGAATGAAAACCTCACACACCTAAACTTAAACTTAAACTTAAACATGCAGCCACATGTACTCCAGTTTGAACGGACGTTTAGACGTCTTCAGTTTTCAGCTGCTCCAACAACAAACTGACAGTCAAATCCACGATCCTTTGCTCCGTGAAATCTATTTTACTTCTAGGTCAAACAGAGGGCTGACAGAGGGCCGATAGAGAGTCGACAGAGAGCCGACAGAGGGCTGAGGGGTCTGCCTCCACGGGGCCGATGGTGGGCCGCCGCCCCGCTGATCTGCGTTAGCTTGGTATCTCTGATGTTCCCACGGTAACAGCTTCATGCGGTTCAGAGTTTGACGATGTAAATCTGACAGTAACTGTGCTGCAGCTCTTTCAGAAGCTGCCTTCAGGTGTCAGCATCACTGCTGGGCAGAAATATTACTTTCTCCAGTAATGAGTAGTGTAACAGATTACTAATAATGTTTCAGTGATAATATTACAGTTAATAACTCGTTACAACCTTACTTTTGTTGTCCCCGGATTCATTTTCGAAATCGTCGCGCACCAAGCAGCAAGCTAGCTTGGAAGATGGAAATGCTGACAGTCAGCAGCTGGAAATATTCCCATCACTCTGATTTTGTCGGGAGGAACGATGAAGACACGACCTGAAACCTCCTGAAACAGCTGCTGCGATGATGTGAAGCTGGTGAAAACACCCTGCAATGGCTAAACAACCAAAACTGGATTCTAATCTGTGCTGGATGACTCTCAGTCTTCCAGACTGACCCCCAGGTAAAAACAGTTTGACCCAGGTGTGTAACTTATGGATTCACAGGCTGCAGAAGTTCGAAGTTTAGCTGCGATTCCCCCGACATTCACACAGAGGAGCACATGTGAAGTCTGAATTTTGAGGAAAGGACACAATTTAATGGGGTGTAACAGAAAAGTAGTTCCTCTGTGCACACTTGAGTCTCTTTGGTGATTAGTATCCTGGTCAAAATTCTGAACAGATTAAGTTATGTGTTTGCTGTATGTTAAACATATATGTTTGCTCAGGTTTGTAACCCTCACACAGTCGGGCTGCTGACTGTTCTTCTTAGTCTAGTTTTCAAACCTTCCTTCTTAGTAAAAAGCTTGAAGATTGAAGTCTGATCCAGAATCAGTTTCACATGTGCTCACACAGACAATATATTGTTTACTGCTGAAGCACTAATTGTTAAATGAAGCGCACACCGCGTGCTATTGTTACTGTTCCTGTTTACTGTGGACGTGGTGTTTGACAGCGTCTGAATCGGTTGGTGTCCACGCTGGAGGTCCTCGTGTCACGCCATTCTCTAATGAGAGTCCAAACATGCAGCACCTCCACCTCCACAAAGAGAGCATTCTTCAGTCCAAGCAGGAAGTTGACTTTGCATTGTGACTGAGTGCGGACCCCCCCCCTTCACATGTTCACCCGAATGATCTGTGTTATGAAGAAACCAACTGAAACCAGGTCAGAGTGTTCACATCCACACAGGAGTCCAGCAGAGGTTCACTGACCTCCAGCTTCCTGTCGGGAAATGGAGAGTTGTTATTCAACAGTGCACACACACACGCACACACACACACACACACACACACTGATGGTGGCAGCTCCGTCAGCAGCAGTTTGGGGTTCAGTGTTTTGCTCCAGGACACCTCAGCATGTGGACCGGGGGAGCTGGGGATCGAACCACTGACCCTGTGATTATGATGATGCATTTTATCATGAGACGTTTTCACAATAAACAGAAAAATGATTCAAAGGGTGACTTTTACTTTGACAGGGTGAAGATTCAGAGCTTTAATCTGTCACTGCTGCAACAATAAGATGCAGGGAGAGTACTGAGGCAGAAACACTGCTGTACAATAAATAATAAGGATTAGAACAAGAAATGACATAACAAAGACAAAATATATAGATAAATATATGTCATATAACTACTGTATATTAGCCCGGTGTGTAGTGGATATAAAGGAATATAGTAAATAAAACTGTACAACAATACAACAGTCTTTTGTTCATAGAAGCGAGTGCAGAGCAAGAAGCATCAAATGGACACATTTGTTTTTATGGACAAGTGAATGAAGTTTCTTTAGAAATGATCCGAATTTTCTGTCTCCATCTGAATGACTGTGGAGTTTAATATGATCCTGAAATATATAACGAACAGACGCAGAGATAAGTGACATTTTAAAAGAAGAACACTGATAGAAATCCCACAAAGAGGCATATGTTAGTTTAAGCTGAAAGATCCGGGTGTGATCAACAGTGTTCTGAATAAAAGACAAGATGTGGAAACAGATGTTGTGACTCCTGTGTGTCCGACTCACTGACAGTTTGTTCACTCACAGTGAACTTTGGCCGACTCGGAGAGCTGTGAGTTTGGCCCTCAGGGGACTTTTGGATCCTGAACCTGCTCAGGTTTCCCTCCTGTCACCTGCGCTGAGATGTCTTCACTTCCTGTCCACCTGTGCTGGCTCCACTGTCGCTGCAGAATAAAGGCAAAATATTAAAAACACATGTTCTCCTCCCTCTGACTGCTTCTGTCTCTCCATCTGCCTCTTTGTCTCTGGGCAGCGACCACCTCAGTCTGAACAGACACTGGAAAGCACCTGAGTGGACAGGTAGCAGCTCAGTCAGGTGATGGGCTCTGGTCTCAGTGTCTTCTGTGTGATTCATTTTCTTGGTTGTTTAAATGAATCTGATCACTTTTCTTCACCTCTGTCTCGTTACACAGTCGGAGATCTCTACCCACACTTCTGCCTGATCGGCTGGACTGTTGGTGCCAGCAACATGAACATGTCATATATGTATTGACAGTCACTGTGGTAAAAATAATGCAGAGCCTCAAAGACGTGCTGCCTTCAGATCACTCTGACAGTCGTAATCCTCAGAAACTTCTTGTCAAAGTTCAGCTCAAAGACCGAAAAATCAGAGCAACATAAATGAAATGAAATGAAAGGAGCCGCTGCTGAAGGAAGGTAATTGAACAACAAACTTCTTCATGTACTCTGAACACTTTGTGACTTTCAGACGCGTTCGGCTGCTGAGTTCAAACTGAATGAAAGTTAATGTGACGTGACCATCAAAGTTTAAAAGACAGAAAACAACAGGAGAGAAATTATTATAATCCAGGTGATCAAAGCAACCACAGACCTGTTCCCAGTCAGTTATACCTTCTTCTCCGTCACTGCTGGTTCAGGTTCACCTTGGCACAGAGCTCGGAACAGAACAGTGATGTATAACATCAGAGTATGAACTGCACTCAGCAGAGAAATGGTGAGTCGATCTGAGGCCCAACACTTACTGTCCATAACAGTCAGGAGGTGGTGGGTTTTACTGATCACTGCACAGCTTTTTATCGATCAGTATATTCACATGTGCCTCAGTAGCACTGCCTCTGCAGCCACATCACACATCAGGTCCAGTGCTAATATCTAAAGACAGAGGATTAATGCAGCTTTAGTGCCTGACTCATGTTGGAGTCTGGCTCATGTTGGTGTCACCTGACTGATGGACGGACGGCTGAGTTTGTGGAGAACAGTCTGGTCTCAGCTCTCAGTTCAGATAAAGTTTGTGTATCAGAGGATGAATGCTGTGTCTGTCTGTGATGAGTCAGCTACACACACACCAGCTAAAACACACTCATGCTTCAGCCACATGACAGCCGCAGATACACAACGGCAGCTCCAGGAGACAAGCTCAGTGAACCAACCAAATATCTTGTTGTGTGTCTTTGGAGCTGAACAAAAGAATAAACTGGCATTACTTTTTACAGAAGTTATCTTAGAGTCAGATTTAAATTTCAATCGTCACATCAAATCAGTCCCTTCGTCTAAAAATACTGCAGCAATCAGAGGAACAATCTCCAAGCAAAACCTAGTAAGGTTCCCCCACACCTTTGTTTCCAGTAGACTGGATTACTGCAGTGGTTTGTTCACAGGGCTTTAAAAAAAAGCTCTTCGGAAGCTCCAACTGATTCAGAGCACAAACCCAGGAAATACAACCACATTGCACCAGTTCTGAAGTCCCTACACTGGCTACCAGTCACTCACAGAAGCCAGTTCAAAACACTGCTGCTCGTCTGGAAGTCACTGTGGCTCGGACTCGTCCGTGCCGTGTGAACCTCCTTCACACTGAGGACATGTGGGACTCCCGATAGTTAAATCAACCTCCCAGATATTAGATGAGTCCCGCTGCTGACCACTGTTAACTCAAAACTCTCCTATTTACACCGCCTACTCCATCCATTGATTTTTTAAATTTAATTTAACTGTACATGTACATGTGGGAGTATTTTCTCTGTTCTTTTATCTTTTTATTCTTACTTATTTAAACTGTACTTGTTTACTTCTAAATCTAGAATCTGTTGTATCGCCTGCCTGTATTTCTGCACTTTTATACTGTAAATCTCTTTACCTTGCTGTATTTTTATTACCCTGTAAAGCTCATTGAATTGCTGTATGAAATGTGCTCTACAAATGAAGTTGCCTGCCCTGAAGATTTCTCTCTTTCACACTAAGATCGACTGGAACAGGGATTTGAAAGAATTCCGAATCCAAACTCAAAGCCTTTTTGTGCTAATAAAGTAAGAAGCTTGGTGCTGGAAACAGTACATGACTTTGAAAGTTACAGTAGAAGTGTTGCTGTTCCCAAACACACATCATGTGTTATGTAGCTTTTTTAAACCTGTTAAAGTCTTTCTGATCACATGTTATCAGCTGAGAGTCAGACCTCAGAGGTCAGAGAGATTCAGGAGCTTTGATGCAGAGGTGAACAGTGACAGAGAGTCTGAAAGGACCTCCGAATGCTTGTGAGGATGTTCCTCCATATTTAGGCGTCATGTCTCTTTTGTGTCACCTGAGGAAACAGGTGACACAAAGTATGGTTGACTTCAGCTCTCAGGTCTTTGTGTCAAATAACTGATTTTAAGAGACGACTTGGTTCAGAAAGAACTGAATGGTTTCTGACCTGCTGCTCTGCTCTGAACTGTGCACACCTCTCAGGTGGTCTGGTCCTGGTCTGCACAGACAGCTGGACCAGACCACCTCTCAGGTGTCCCTCCTCTATGAACCCCCACAGATCTCCATGGTGAGCAGCTGGCGTGGAGAGGCTCTGCAGAGGAGATCTGTGACACACTGACCTCATTCTGCAGCTCAGTTGTTCACTGTGTCCTGCTAAGTAGACCGAGGTGGAGGCCCTGCGTGCAGCTCTGACTGCTTTGTCTCCACGCTCTGCAGGTGGTCACATGATCCCAGCACCCCCCACCCCCCACAGCTTGTTTCTGTCTGTCATGTCCACAAAGAGACACACATCCATTCTCGTTTGACTACTGTTAGCTCCGTTTCTTTTAGGTCTGCAGCTGAACATCAGCACTGGCAGGATGTTGTCAGGCTGAGTGCTGAAGTTAAAATAAAAACCTATTTAACCTAGATGTTTCACCTGTTAGCAGCTCTGTGGATCTTAATGTCAGTCTGTCCTCCACTCTGATCCAGACTGACTGGATGGATTGTGATGAAATGTGGTTCATCATTCATGTTCCTCTCAGGATGAACTGTAAGAACTCTGCTGATCCTCTGACTTTTCATCTAGCGCCATCATCAGGTCAACATGTTAATGTGTACAACACTTTGACAACTAATGACATTCCCATCAGCCTCAGCTGCACTGTGTTTACTGCTAACTAGCTAATGTTAGCATGCTAACATGCTAAACTAAGAAGATGAACATTACACTTGCTAAACATTAGCATGTTAGCGTTGTCATTGTGAGCATGTTAGCATGCTAAGCTCCCCAAACACTACTGATGTAGTTACAACAGCAAACACACATTATGTGTCATGTAGCTTTTTTAAACCTGTTAAAGTCTTTCTGATCACATGTTATCAGCTAAGAGTCAGACCTCAGAGATCAGAGAGGTTCAGGAACTTTGATGCAGGACTGAAGAGTGACGGGGAGTCTGAAAAGACCTCTGGATGTTTGTGAGGGGGTGAGTTGTAGGTAAGATTTTAAATGTTTAAATGAACACTAACAGTAGTCTATCATCCAGCCTGCAGCAGTGACTCTGGCAATGTAATGTAAGGTTTTTGTCCCAGCTCAGCTTAATGTTCCCAAATCCAGTGTAAGTGTGTCACAGTGTTCTCCATCTGGAAACAGACACCGACTCTTCTGTCTTTGTGTGAGAAAGATAAGGACAAGAAGTGGAGATCAAGTGAACGGAGATACAGAAAGAAAGAGAAGAGAAACGGGAGACGACGAGAGAGAAGAAACAAACTGAACCTGTTCATGGTGGGAAGCCAGTGAGGGCTCCTGCACAGTGGGTTAATTGATTAATAAAAAGCAATAAAGCCCCAATAGGCAGAGATTTACAGAGAGTTTAGAACAGCTAAGAGGTGTTAGGCACGATGCGGAGCTACAACGCATTTCCAGGAGAGTTGAACTGATTTAGTGTTCAGTTACTATTTCAACTTCTGTGATCAATCAGAGGAATCCGCTAATATTCCAGCAGAGAAACAGAGAACGTGTGTTAGGACCGGGAGGTGAATGTGGGCCCAGCAGCTCCACCTTCTTCTCCACCTGCAGCAGCAGCAGCAGCAGCAGCAGCAGCAGCAGTTGAGTGGCCGCCCTCAGCAGTCTGGATCAGGATCAGGATCAGGATCAGGAGGTGTCTGAGGTCTGGAGCTCTGCAGCAGCTACCATGTGCACCAGAACAAACCGCCAATAGTGTCGCAGTCTGTTTTAGGCGATTCTCAGAAAACGCGGCACACTGGATTCTTGGAGCGGCCCGGCTGACTGTCGCTGCCAGCCCGCTCTTGGCTCATGGACGCCGCGCTGTAATAGGCTGCTTTTATTCAGAGCGAGCTGGAGGCATGTTTGGCACAACGAGCTGCAATCAGACCCAGCTCGCCCGGGCAGCAGAGAGCCAAAGTGTTTGTCTGGACGTGAGGTCTGCTGTGGGACAGACAGGAGAGGAGCATCCTTACATAAGAGCAGAGTTCTGTCTAATTACCATCTAAGAAATGTTTGCACAGTCTCTTGTTGTTCAAATCCCCACAACTCTATTTTAAGCTCCACTGGACTTCCCAAATCTGTCAGACTGAATTGTGGTGTCTAAACTGATGCAGCAGACTGGACGTAGCGATGGAGCCTCAAAACTGCAGCTCAATGTGGAGAAACGTCGTTTTAGACAAAAGTCCTCTGGATGTGTCTCCGTCTTGTCTCTGCTGTGGTGGAAGAGTTCCAGCAGTCTGTTCTCCAGCAGACACATTTTTAATGTTTACAGTTTGTTTTCCATTTTCATGTTTTACAGCAGATTGAAAACATGTGTGATGTGGAGTCTCTGTTCCTGTGAGGTGATGGTGCTCTGTTATTGTTATCTGAAACACTTTGGAAAGGGCTTTATAACAATTTAGAGACTATTAGATTAAACTTTGTAGTCTCATTTCACACAATGAGCCTAAACTAATGATGAGATTTCCAGAAAAGTGATATCAGTCTGACTTCACTGAGACAGATTGGACAAATCCAGGTTTCAAGAACGGCCAATGTCAGTTTCAGTCATTGAGGTGAGTTCTGTAAGTTCCACCTTGAAAAGTGACGTCTAAAAGTCCTCAGAGGTCAAACAGAGAAAACGTGATGTGATATGATTTCACCTCGTCGCTGAACACAGCTGAGCTTTCAGCTGCTGTGAGGACATCAGATAAGACTGATAAAATTGATTTTATGCTTACAGTTCACAGAACATCCTGATCCCAGTTTTTTAAATTGCCTTCATCTGGTTCATTTAGTCATTTTCTCAAGAATGGAAACCTGCATTAACTCTGCTGATATTCTTCTTCTCATCATTAAATCTCATGTTCCAGCATGTGAGTGTATCTGCTAACAGGTTCTGTGTGTGTCTCACAGCCTGATCAATAAAAACTATTAAACACATCAGTGAGCCTTCATCACCATGAACACACACACTGGAGTTTATCTACACACCGTCCTGCTGCCCCACATACTCACTAGAGACCCACATGTGGATTCATCCGCCGCTGAAAATAGTCCCCAACAAAGTCACTATTTCCTCCTGTTAGTCTGATAAAAACTACAGTGAGCAGCTGTTTGAAACATCAAACTATAGATCTGTGTTTTTAAAGATTTACGTCTTCAGCAGGAAGTCAGACAGGACTGAGAGACGGACTCTGTTGTTGGTTTGAGTCTGATGAGAAAAATATAGAAAAACACTCTGCTTTATTCACTGAAGGCTTTCAGCTCTCTGTCCCTCATCAGGGGGTTAATGGTTTTCTTTATATACAGCCATTGATTAGTCATGTGACATATTGATCACCATAGATACTAAATATAGAAAATGATAAAAATTATCTTTTTGAAATAGTTTCTAGAGAACACAGTATTTACTCCAAGTGGATACAGAGGCTTAGCTTAGCATAAAGACTGGAAACCGGGAGAAACAGCTAGCTTAGCTTAGCATGAAGACTGGAAACAGGGGGAAACAGCTAGCCCAGCTAGCAGGAAACAACAACAGGCGTAACAGGTGTTGTCGTTCTCTACTGCAATAATATGCAATGGAGAACTCCAGATAACAGCAACAGCAGTGAGTGATGTAGCCTGTTATTACGTAGCTAGTTAGCTTAGCTAACGTAACTTTGGCTGACCTGCAACCTATCCCGTGTTATTCAGCAGTGGAAAATAGACAAATATTACTTTATCGGTTCTTCCTGTTGTTTTAAAGATTAAAGGCACAATCACTTTTTCCTAATAGGCTATAGCAGTAGACACTGAAATGTGGGGTTTGAGAATGTTGACTTGAGGAAGAAGAAGAAGAATGGTACCACAAAACATCTGTATAATGTTTTTAAAGCACATTATCCTACTCTAAACTGATAATATTCTGGGAATATTAAAAAATTTGAACGTTAGGGCATGATGTTCTGACTGTTATCAAAAACATTTTAAGAATTTTCCAAAGCTCCTCAGGGATTGATCTTCAGGACAACAAATGTAAAGAAACGACGAGAGGAACATGCAGCGTCACCAAGGTCACCTGACAGCCTTGTATCTGTGTCGTCTGTGTGCCGTCTGGTATCTGGCGCTCCAGTTCCTGTGGTATGTCTCTTCTCTTTAATCTGCAGGTTGTGGGACATCCAGGCAAGGCCGGGGGTCACGGTGTGATCGGTAAAGCTGATCTGGGACACGTGAGGAGCATCTCCTCTGTCTGCGTGGGACGTGATGTGTGTCAAACACTGCTCAGATTAAGGGAAAGGGGTTAGAGTAGCTCAGCAGGTGTGTTCACAGGTAATTGTGCCAGACAGGTGATGCCACTCACTTTGTGGTCCTGATCCTGATCCTGATCCTGATCGCCATCACGTCAGAGTCACTGAGGAGAGGCTCAGACCTGCAGCTGAGGGGAAACACTGACTAATGACCAAACACTAAAACTGAAGTTTAAATGGTCTTCTCTGGATTTAATTTTCCAACATGAAGGTCTGCACGCTGCCAGCACTGGTGGGGGAATAATGAACACCTTATTGATTGATTGACTGATTGATTGATTGATTTGTTGGCCTAAATGTAGTCACATTTAAAAACACTGGAGCTCGTGGAAGAACGTTGTTGTATTCTGCTCCTAAACCTCTTTTCTCCGTGAGATTCAACAACCTTTATTAACAGAGTCTCTCTGTAACTCTGTTGGACTCCACATTTTCATTAAAGGATCTGAACCAAAGCAGCAGAACCAGAGAGATCCTATCCTATTTATTCCTCACACTCTTCTTCTTTGTCAGAACCTGCCGCCTACATTACCCACAATGCACCTCTCCCTCTGACAGTTGGGGGGTAGATTGGGGTGTGTTATGCTAGTAGCGGCTAATGTAGCCTGCAGCAGAGATGAGCAGCGGGCTGCAGAGGTTTCTGACTCCAAACCAACAGACTGTTTCCGTTTCTAACTTGTAGTCTTCAACCGACGCTGACTCAAGTGACATCACTCGTGATGCAGTTGGAGGCGTCCTGTCAACAGTTTTATGCACGTCTCTTTCATAATGGAGGTCTACTGGGAAAATTGTATTTTATCAATATGAGCATGGATGTATTAAAGAGAACTGGATGCTGTGTTCAAAGATGGCTCCTCATTCATTCCTGTGAAAGTTGCTCACTGAGCCCATCACCTGAAAAGGTCTCCGTTAGCTTCCGTGTTTTTTGTGCCCATAGAGCATTCTCAGTAGAGGCTGACTTCCTGTTGGCCTCTGCAGCGTCAAGTTTACTGGAAAACTCCAGGAAACATCCAAGTAAAATATGTAAAAAAGATCGTATTCAGTTTGTAAATTCAGAAACGAGCAGATAGCAGAGAGGAGGAACTCTCTGATGCTGGATGGTTTATGGTAACAAAATGTTAATGTGTATTTAAATAAAGTTTACTTCATCTTTCTCCCCTCCTCCACTCTGGCTGGGCTCCTGACCTTTGACCTTTGACCCCCCAGGCATATTTGTATTATCCTGGCTGCTACTTCCTGTCAGTCTGTCTCATCAGGAGGAGTCTAACTATCTCTACAAAGAGTTTCCTGTAGTGTGAGAGTTGCTTGTGGCTGCATCTGAAATACAGTCACCATTCTGTGGAGCTGTCTGAATGTACAGTGAGAATTATTAAAGCCGATATACTCAAAGTATCCCACAGTGCTTTGTGAAAAGTAGTGTACAACCGATGGTTGCTAACCAAAACAGAAAAAACTTGTATTTTTTCATTAGAAAAATGTGTGAAATCTTCTATTTCATAACTAGTAAAGCCAAAGATAACATTGTCCTATTTAAATCCTAAACTGTGTAAACTGCCGTAAATTGTTTCGACACTTCTGACAGGAAGTAGACGCATATTCACATGAGCAGAACAAATCGTGTTAGCAGCAGGTTAGCGGCTTCAGTCTGTCACACAGGATGCATTCAGGGACAGTACTGAGTGTGTGTACAGTATTAATCTCTGAAGCTTAAAAATACACTTTGATCACTCTGAAATTTGATCAGGAAAACTTGGAAAAGATCAATGATTTACGTAACAAAGTTAATCAGTGAACTTCAGTCATCTCATACAACAATCCCAACTCAAAGTCCACTTACTAGCTTTTTCCTGAGTGTTCAAGCAGATCACACAGTCTTCCTCAGTGACTGGAGTGAAATCAACAGATCCATCTCCATGACAACAGAGGAAACTCCAACCGCTGACGAAGACCATGTGATGTTGAAAGCTCTGGAAAGACCTTTACTGTTATTAAATCAATCACTGTACAGTGAAAACCTCGTATCTGTGTGTGTGTGTGTGTGTGTGTGAGTGTGTGAGTGTGTGTGTGTGTGTGTGTGTGTGTGTGTGAGTGTGTGTGTGTGTGTGTGTGTGTGTGTGTGTGTGTCTGTGTGTGTGAGTGTGTGTGTGTGTGTGTGTGTGTGTGTGTGTGTGTGTGTGTCTGTGAGTGTGAGTGTGTGTGTGTGTGTGTGTGGGCTGCAGATTAGATGCAGGGCTGCAGCCTGTAGTCCCTCCTCCCCTGCAGCTCTCCTCTATATATTCAGAGAGAGAGACGGAGAGAGAGAGAGTCAGGGGACAAGCTTTGCAGCGACTCCACCGACACACACAGAGAGTGTGTAGAGCAGAGAGGGAGAGCGGTCGAGAGACATACACACTGACTGAGAGAAGAGAGCACAGAAACGGTGGAGTGGATTCATTTCTTTTGCTTGTGTTTTTATTTGAAGCAGGAGTAAAGAAGGGACAGATAGAGACTATCAGACAGACAGGTAAATCAGACAGGCAGACTATCAGACAGACAGGTAAATCAGGTGAACCAGTCTCTGATGATGGACGACTACACTCTTCCCTTCTGGATTTACCTGGGTGTTCTGACTGTGTTTGTCGGCGGAGCCATGAAGAAGATTTTGGCGTCCCACCTGAGTGCTGCCCCCCCTCTGGTGGCCTGGCTGGGGGCCACGGTGCTGGTGGAGCGGCTGTGGGCGTTCTGCCTGCCAGCCGCGCTGCTGCTGCTGCTGCTGCTGCTGCTGCTGCTCGGCTTCGCCTGCTGCCTCTACTCCTTCACCAGGACTGGCCCGCTGTCCGCTGCCCTGCCTGCCCACGGCAAGGCCGTCTTCATCACAGGTAAAAAGAGGCTCCTCCCACTCTCTCAGGTGTGTGTGTTTGTGTGGCTCATAGACCATAAAAATCAGCTGTTAACACTTTTATTGTAGGCTGTAGCTCTGGTAAAGGAAAGTCAGCTGGGCTTTTTAGTTGTTGTTTCAGCTGGATGTTTCATGTCTTTGTTATTTGGCTTTGTGAGTTTTAGAGGTTTTAACTCATGCAGGAAGGTTTGCACACGATGTGGATTCTGTTATGAATTCCTCTCTCAGAGTCACCCCTGAAATTAAAGTTTAGTCTTTTGGAGGAAAAGATTCAAACCTGCTAATTTTCTGAACACTCAATCCTCAAATTTGTCAAAAGACATTTCTTAAAAAGCTTCTAAGTGAAACTTCAGCAGCAGCATTTGTAAGAAAAGAGTCGATCTGCTTATTTTATATGAGCAACATCCATCTTCAACCCTTCACAGTTATTAAAACTTACTGTTGTTTTGTCAAAACTTCTAGTTCACACACAAAACTTTAGTTAAAAGTTTCCAAAGATACCAAATCTGTTCAGGAATTTTTATTTGGGGGAAATGTGTCAGAAAGGAGATCTAGAAAAAGAGCTGCAGCCTTAAAACTGAACGTTCAGTCGGCTCCTATAAAGCAGACAGAGGATCTGTAAATGTGACTTTAACTTGGAGGAGAGACTTTTGGGGCTTTAAGAGGTTAAAAGAAAAAGTTTCGTAATCTTTTGTGCGAGTGTAAATGATCACAGACGAGGTCTCGCTGTATTGAAGCCCCTTTTAAAACCCATCGTATCCTCGCTCAGATCAGGAGGTGATCTGGTCCCACCAGTGTGTGTGTGTGTGTGTGTGTGTGTGTGTGCGTGTGTTTCATGAGGAATAAACTTTATGAACAATAGCCGCCTGCAGGGGGTGGGGGGTGTGGGGTCTGGGATTCCCCTTCACAATAAAAAACCTCAGCAGCGAGGGCTTGGTGTGTTCACAGGTTACTGACTGTTTTTGTCCCAGTTTCTGTTATCAGAGCGCCGTGGAAATGAGCCTGATAAGAGGACTGATTAGTTTATGGATCTGTGTGTGTGTGTGTGTGTACTTGTACAGCTATCTTCGTGAGAACCAATTTGAGTTTTAGACCTTGGGAGGGAGGACAGTTTTGGCCGGTCCTCACTTTGGGTCAGACCTGGTTTTAAGGTTTAGGTTAGAATCAGGTTTAGGTCAGGGTAAGAGGCTAGGGAATGCATTATGTCAATGAAGGTCCCCACAAGTAAAGACGTACAGGGTTGTGTGTGTGTGTGTGTGTGTGTGTGCTCCGTCTCCATGCAGACTTAATCACATTCTGGTTGCCTGGTGGCCAGCTGGCTCTGGGCTCTTTGTGCGGTAGTTAACGAGATAATCAGATCTGCAGATTAATGGAACTGTTTAATAACACCATGCTCTGTGTAACTGTACTTGCATGTAATCTGCACAGAAAAAGACTTAAAGTGGAAACTTTCCTAACCTGGTCCTCAGCTAACAGCCGTCACCATGGAGATGGACAGACGCTCTGCTGACTTGTGTTATAACCTGCTGTTTAATGTCAAAAATCTATAATATGATATAATCTGTTTTTAATTTAAGCTCTGTGAGATCATGGCTTCATGGAGGTCAGTCAAGTGACTGTGATGTTTTCAGTTTTCATTATCAATTAATCTGCCCATTATTTTTTCAATGAATTGTTTGGTCTATAAAATGTCAGAAAATAGTGAAAACTGTAATAAGTATAACTTCCCCAGCAGATATTCAGTTTACTGTGACGTATGAAAGCATCAAATCCTCACATTTGAGAAGCTGGAACCAGCAAACTTGAAAACATGCTTGAAAAAAGACTAAAATCATTTTTCAATTATTAAAACAGTTGCAGATGTTTTGCCTTCTTTTATTTAACCTCACTATTCTGAGACGTTTGTGTATTTTCAACAACCTGTACTTCATCTCATACTCACTGCCTTCGACATTTCCCCTACACGCTAAACATGCTAAACATGCTAAAATGCTGCTTGTATGCGAAAGAATACCGAAAAGACCACTTGGGGGCTTCAGGGCTTCTCAGATTCATTCATGTACCAGAGTCAGCCTCAGTACTCATTAAGGACCGGCCAGACCAGAAAGTGGGCCAGTGAAAAGTGTCTTCATGAAATACGTGTTTCTAGAGTCCTGGTGACGTAGTGACTACTCACAGGGATAGTTGGTGAACTACTGTAGAGGGCTAGCTAACAGCTAACACACTAACCAGCCAGGAACATGTTAACACAGGATGTCGCTGTGACTGAGCTGTCAGACTGGTTTCTGTTCCTGACTGCTGCTGAAGAATGAAACATGAATTGCATTTCTTCCATTCAGTACCACATCCTGTCAGCGTGCTCTGCCCTCTTGTAGCCTAAAAAAACACCCAAAACTCAAAACCCCACAAAACTGGACCTAGTTCATAAAGACACAACATGAGATTTAAACTTCCCAGAACTAAAGTTTTTCTATCTTCATTCTCAGGCCTTGTTCAGACTGCCAGTCCAAATCCATGTTTTGGCATCCAGATTGATTTCAGCTAAAAACCACATCAAATGCGATTTTTGCAAATTGGATTGGATCCAAACCACATTTGGAAGTGGTTTGAAATGCGATGCTATTCAGATTTCTACAGATGCGTCTCAATCCAAATTCTCAAATTGGATTTCAAAGTGTCTTTTGCGTCACACACAACGCAACACACAATGACAAAGTCAAATCCACGTTGCACCAGACAAACTCAGCGCGTTGTTCTGCAGTGCAACTTGACAGTGCGATTGTTTGTTAGGCGAGATGATGGATCTCCAGTTCTCAAGCTTCCACGTTGGAGAGACACATCACCAGTGTACACTCGTTACCACCGCAACCGATGCAGATACGTTGGTGATTCGATCTGACCACTTGCTAATAACAGTGGGGACAGCCTGTCTTTAAGATCTGATTTCCTGCAGTCTGATCAAAGCCTAAGAAACACACATATCTACTGCTGAACTGGACAGTGAAATATGTACAGTATTATCACATTAACAAAGTAAAATAACAATTCTTTGGTTAGCATTCAACAACTACAGCTCCCATGAGTCTTAATGAGCTTGTATTTGCTGCTGTCTTTTCTCTTTCTTCAACCAGCTCCAGCAGTGTTCATGTGTCATGTGTGTGTTCTTAGACTTTGAACAAAGGTGTGGTCCACATCCCAACCCGTCACCTCCCACGCAGGAAGGAGCACTCGTTTGATCAGGAGGAAAGAATTTTAGGTTACACAAATATCAGCCGGATGTCACCGAACTGTTCACACTCACACAATAAACGCAGAAAAAAGACAGACAGGGCAGCCTTAAGCTGAATTTCAACTCCCACTTATGTTTCCTTATATTTACTTCTAGAAATCATAGCTGCTGATTACGTAGGTGTTCAGGAGCCACTGTGAGCACCCATGTAGGAAAACAATAAAGATAAAGGAGTGAACACAATGTCACAGCAGAGTTTCAACTTTGTCCATTTTTATATTAAAGGTGGGGTAGGCAGTTTTCTTTTGGAGTCATTGGGCAAAAATGCCATATTAACCGTGCAGTATATTGTAATTCAAGTGGTCTGAGAGCAGACCTCTACTTCAGCCCCCCCTCTTGGCTCTGTTTCCAGGCTTCAGAAAATCTATCCCGTGACGGGAGACTTTAGCCAATCACAGGTTATTTCAGAGAGACGGTGTGTTTGTATTGACTAAGCTACAAGAACAGATGTGTGTACACGTCCCTTCAGACGGTGAAAACCTGATTTAATGGCGGAAAATCCTGAAACTTGTGGTAAATTTCCAACACCTCCTTTTTCTACAGCGGTGTATAGAACAAAACAACACGTCCCGGCTCCACACGGAGCTTTAGGCTCATTATGTTCGATGCCATGGCGCTCATAACGACGAGCGGCAAAGAGGCCTGATGACAAACAGTGGGGATAACTGTTGACGGGGGACAGTGGTGTGTGTGTGGTGTACTAGCCTCTCTTCCTGCTGCTGGACGGCGTTGCAGCTGCCTCTGAAGCCTGGGGCGCTCTGCTCTGCGGCCGTGAAGCGCTGGAGGGGCGTCTTTGAGAAAACAGGTCGTGGCGGGAAGGACCGCGGTCTTGGTGAGGCTCACGCCATGGACAGCGAGCCCTACGAGGGATATGGTTTCACTGGGGAACCAACTCCTTCTGCTGCCGGTCCAAGTTGTGGGTTTGGTGGGAGGGGCTTAGCGGAGTGACACGAGGCAGCAGAGAGAGAGGAGGAAGGTTTTGCCTACCCCAGCTTTAAACTTTAAATCAAATTTAACTTCCCTGGTGTACTGAGAGTCCTCTTTTGCCCACTCGGAGGTTTTATACATAAATGCATCATATTGTCATTCAATTTCTCATCTAGCGCCATCATCAGGTCAATGTGTTAATGTGTCCAACACTTTGGTTTATGACCAAATACCTGCAGAACTAATGATATTCCTATCAGCCTCAGCTGCACTCTGTGTTTACTGCTAATTAGCTAATGTTAGCATGCTAACATGCTAAACTAAGGTGGTGAACATGGCAAACATTATACATGCTAAACATCAGAATGGGGAGTTTTTCCTTATCCGCATCGAGGCTCTCAGGACAGAGGGTATCATATGCTGTACAGTATCTTATAGTATTTGAACTAAACAGGATTCTCCTTCCTCTCCATCATGAACTAAATACTAAAGTTCAAATACAGTTTTTCATTGGAAGTGTATCAACTGAAGACTGTCTCTGGTACCAAATTACATAGGTCTTTCCAGAAAACTTCATAGGAAATGATCAGGACATTATGGACCCTTGAAATAAAGCGTTACCCAGGTTCCTCCCACAGCTAGGTTGGAAAAGATCAATTCAGCTCCTGTGATGGAGTAAATAAACCCACAGGAAGGTGGACTCAGTCTCACTCCTTTTGATTTCTGTTTATAAACATCAGTCTTGGTGCCGTGTCGGGGTAATCCCAAATCAGATCAAATATTGCAGACTAAGCTGTCTATTGGCTGAGCCGGAGCACTTCAGGAGGTCATCTGGTGTTATGGCAACACGGTTAAAAATCCCTGAGACTCACATATGACTGTATCTGAACGTCACCTCTCTCCATGTGGCCTTTACAAGCTGCAGCCTGACATCTTTGCATGTATGCAAACGCAAAAATCCACAAACTCCGGAGACAGAGGAGTTATGCAACAGTTCCACTTCCTCCTACAATAGATTTCTTCTTATGAATTCATGTTTCAGTTTATTTATTTATTTACAACTTTATTTCCAGGGACAGGGACCACGTATAATAAACATACATTTCAATAGATAGCTAAAAGATATAGTTAAAGGCTCATTTTCATCCCCAGTCCCCAGGCAGATAAACAAAAGTACAGACAGCATGCACATTACATACAATAAGCATTTGTTTCCTACTGTTTCAGTACGAAGGAAAAAAAGTTCTGCAGGTCTGCAGTCTGGAAGCCGCCCTGCCCTCGTGGCCCAGCGAGCGCTGGCTTCGATGCAGTAAAACAGGCAATATCTAAGAGGAGATTTAAAACTGGTCCAGAGTCGAGGTCTCAATCAGTAGCTCGTTCTTAATTGGCTCTGCTGAAAGCTGGAAAAGGTCGGTGCAGGGTCACTCTGGAAATAAGAGCAGAGGGTGGACAAAAGAAGGCCCCAGTAAATCTCTTAGAAAGCTAATTGAACTGTTCTACAGCGAGGCACATTCCTCGAAGGATGAGGGTTGAAGTCACAGGGCTCGCTGACTGGGCAGCGCTGCAGGCTGGCATCCTGCCGGCATGTTGAGGAAACTTCTCAATTCAATTCAATTCAATTCAGTTTTATTTATATAGCGCCATATCATAACAAAGTTATCTCAGGGCACTTTTTCGTATAGAGCAGATCTAGACCGACTCCTCATATTTACAGAGACCCAACAATTCCCACCATGAGCAGCACTTGGCGACAGTGGCAAGGAAAAACTCCCTTTTAACAGGTAGAAACCTCGAGCAGAACCAAGCTCTGGGTGGGCGGTCATCTGCCTCGACCAGTTGGGTTGAAGGGGGGGGGGGGGAGCAGGAGAGGGAGAGCAGGAGGAAAGAGAACATACAGCAGCACAGTACAGTTCCACATAAGGATGTAAAGTAATAGTTGTGGTGATGATATTGATGTTAATATTAACAGAAATAATACTAAGAGCAATATTATAATAGTAATACTAATAATAAGAGCAATACCAGTAATAGCAGCAGTGGGTGCAGAGCAGGAACACGGGGGCAGCAGGTGGCTGCAACCATAGATCCAGACTCTACAGCTCCGGAGGCAGAAATACCTGCAGAAAGCAACAGAAGGAGAGAGAGAGAGAGAGGAGAGAAAGCACACAACTACGGGAAGAAGTTGAATTAATAACAAGCATTGATGGATATGAGGGCGTACAGATGGAGAGGAAGAGGAGGAGAAAGGAGCTCAGTGCATCATGGGAAGTCCCCCGGCAGTCTAGGCCTATAGCAGCATAACTAAGGGGGGGCTCAGGGGTCACCTGAGTCAGCCCTACTATAAGCTTTATCAAAGAGGAAAGTCTTAAGCCTACTCTTAAATGTGAGCAGGGGTCTGCCTCCCGTACACAAACTGGCATCTGGTTCCACAGGAGAGGAGCTTGATAGCTGAGCTATCTCAGAGCCTGTAGACTCGTAGTCAGGGAGGGGAGGAGCTCTGTGGAGAAAACTGCTCCAAACCACTGATGATTGAGGTCTGGATGCTGACATGAAGACTGTACTGATGAACTTTATTGGCATGAGCAGAGGAACCCATCACATGACTGATGGTATCAGATCATTTTGTTGTTAATGTCAGACAACTTAATAACAACATCTCATGCTCCGTAGTAACACAGAGATACATACATAACATTGAATTTCCCCCAAGGGGCATTCATAAAGTAATTCTTCCTCTTTGTCTTCTTCTTCTTCATCTTCTTTATAGCCATAAAATTGTGTTTGACACTTTGTCAGATTGATGCAGAAAATCCTGTCAGAGGTAGTCTGCTTCCAGACCTCTGAATCTATACCCTCATCCTCAGCGGGTCTGGTGTTGTGCTCAGTGACGGCTGTTTCCCCACAACCAACCAATCAGAGTCGGGATTAATAATGGTGGTGTAGTGTGGATGAGGTGTTTGCAGCTGTCCAGGTTGTTGACTAAAAGACAACATATTTCTGACAAACAGGAAGATTCTCGAGCTTGTGCACAGAGCAGCCTCACACATAAACAAACCAGCAGCTATAGTTTGTTTAGTTGCCCTGCAGGACTCAGTGCAATTAAAGTTTATTTGGAAAGCCTTTGGAGTCTTGCGCAGTTATATGTTCTTTTATCTGAGTTGTATCCCAAATCTCAGAAGCTGAAGTAGTAAATGCCAAGTTATTATGAACTGTAGTTAGAATGACCACAGAATTCAGAGTGAGACAACACCTCTGGCTTGGCTTTTACTCTGCAGTAATTGAAAGTCACATCATCTGTATCAGTCTGGTGCAACAGTTTACACAGTCAAACTTACAAAGCTCCAGCAGATTGTCAACAAGTCACCCAAAATCATTGGCACACCATTTCAATCAGTAAAATATCACTGTAAAAAGAGCACATCAGATCATTTCAGATCACCTCCTGTTCCAGCTGTTGGCCTCTAGGAGGCGCTCTAAATCAGTGCCGTCCAGGACAAACACTTTCAAAAACAGTCCACTGCAACATGGATCTTGAACTACTTGGCTCCTGGGCCATCTGTTGCCCCTAATCGATCTGTATGTAGCTGCTGAGGTGAGCGTATTGTTGTATATCTGATGTGATTCTTGTCTGTGTGATGATGTTGATGGAGCTGTGCTGTTACACAACGACACCAGCTTCGCTATGTGGTCATTAAAGTGAAGTGAAATAAATAAGACCCTGTCCTTTAAGTTAACGGCTAACAGCCTCTCCCAGCTCCTGTGTCCACTGGAAATGACCTCAATGGCACAGATCCATCAGTTACTGCTGATTAGTATTTGGTCATAAACCAAAGTGTTGGACACATTAACATGTTGACCTGATGATGGCGCTAGAGGAAAAGTCAGAGGATCACCAAAGTTATTACAGTTCATCCTGAGGGGAACATGAATGATGAACCACATTTCATCACAATCCAGTTGCTGAGATGCTTCAGTCTGGGCCAATGTGAAGGTCATGGCTAAAAACAGTTTGGGAAATAATTCTGAATGTTGGGAAAGACAGGACGAGGTGGGCGTGGCCCTAAAAGAGCTTAAATCCTCCCTCGCTGCTCTTTGCTGTTGTCGTATTCCAGTGGTTTTTCCCCTACATGTAGTTTCTTGTAGTTTCCTGGATATCAGTCAGTTATCTGTTGAAGGAGAGGATCTCTGGCTGGTGTTCAGGCCTGATTCCCAGGAGACTGATCTCTGGTCCAAAGGGTTCAGTTACACAGCTGCAGCTACACTCATCCAACAGAAACAAGAACAGAAAGTCAACTGCTTCAGCAAAGTCTTCAAACATTACTGTTCTACTCTATTGTATTCTGTTCTGTTTGTCCTCTGTTCTCTTTGTCTCTTCCTTTAAACTTCCCTCCTCCCCTCCCTACATTTGTTCTTCTTTCTCTTCTTTTCTCCATTCTTTCTTCTGTCATTCTTTCCTTGTCATTACTTACCCCTCTGCTGCTTCCTTCCTTCCTTCCCTCTTTCTTTTTACTTTTGCACCTCCTTCATCCTGTCTTCATTTCTTTCTTCTGACTTTCTCTTCTTTCTTTTTTCACTCATTCTCTTTCCCTACCCTTTTTTTATTGTTTACTATTTCAGCCCTCTTTACGTCCTTTCTATCCTCTCTTATTTTAAATGTCCCTCCTCCTCTCCTTCCTCTCCTCCTCCTCCTGTCTCACCGGCAGCAGAATGTTCATCTTCAGTTCAACTTTATGCAAATTAAGAGCCAATCAGTGGTGATGAGTTAATTTTCTCACTGAATGAAGAGCAGACTGTAGCTGCCTTCTGGATGAAGATCTCAGAGTGACTGAAGCACTCACCTGTCCTCTGATTACACAGCAAGAAGCACCATCACAGTGTGTTATGTAATAGAACAGGGTTCTGATCATCATCACTTCTTTAAAGGTTTGACTCTTTCCTCCGCCTCCTGTCACGTGACCTCACAGTTTGTTACCAGAGAGTTTCCAAGTAATGAAGCAAACATGGCCTTCACCATGTGGCCAACTTGTTTTCACACAGAGAGAAGGGATTACAGCAAAACAAACACTGGGAGCATTTTAGAAACTGTTGCCCAATATTTCAGTCCACCATGAGAATGTTATACACTGTGAGGTAGAACACTGTGAGGTGGAACACTCTGAGGTGGAACACTGTGAAGTAGAACACTGAAGTAAAACAAGGTGGAACACTGTGAGGACACTGTGAGGTAGAACACTGCGAGGTAGAACACTGAAGTAGAACAAGGTGGAACACTGTGAGGACACTGTGAGGTGGAACACTGTGAGGGGGAGCAGGAGGAAAGAGAACATACAGCAGCACAATACAGTTCCACATAGAGATGTAAAATAATAGTTGTGGTGATGATATTGATGTTAATATTAATTAATATTAAATAATACTAATAGCAATATTATAATAGTAACATTAATAAGAAGAGCAATAACAGTAATAGCAGCAGTGGGTGTAGAGCAGGAACACGGGGGCAGCAGGTGGCTGCAGCCATAGATCCAGACTCTACAGCTCCGGAGGCAGAAATACCTGCAAAAAGCAACAGAAGGAGAGAGAGAGAAGGAGGAGAGAAAGCACACAACTACGGGAAGAAGTTGAGTTAGTAACAAGCATTGATGGGATATGAGGGCGTACAGATGGAGAGGAAGAGGAGGAGAGAGGAGCTCAGTGCATCATGGGAAGTCTCCCGGCAGTCTAGGCCTATAGCAGCATAACTAAGAGGTGGCTCAGGGGTCACCTGAGTCAGCCCTACTATAAGCTTTATCAAAGAGGAAAGTCTTAAGCCTACTCTTAAAGGTGAGGAGGGGGTCCGCCTCCCATACACAAACTGGGAGCTGGTTCCACAGAAGAGGAGCTTGATAACTGAAGGCTCTGGCTCCCATTCTACTTTTAGAGACTCTAGGAACCACATTCTGCATGCATTCTGGGAGTGCAGTGCTCTAGTGGGGTAATAGGGTACTATGAGCTCTTTAAGATATGATGGTGCCTGACCATTTAGGGCCTTGAAGGTGAGGAGAAGGATTTTAAATTCTATTCTGGATTTTACAGGGAGCCAGTGTAGAGAAGCTAATATTGGAGAAATTAGTTTTTCTGCATCTTTTTGAGACAGGATGTGCCTGATTTTTGCAATTTTACTTAAGTGGAAAAAGGAAGTTCTTGAAGTTTGTTTTATGTGGGAGTTAAAGGACATATCCTGATCAAAGATAACTCCAAGATTCCTTACGGTGTCGCTGGAGGCCAGGGCAATCCCATCTAGTGAAACTATATCTTTAGATAATGTGTTTCGAAGGTGTTCGGGGCCAAGTACAATAACTTCAGTTTTGTCTGAGTTTAACATCAGAAAATTGCAGGTCATCCAGGTTTTTATGTCCTTAAGGCATGCTTGAAGTTTAGCTAATTGATTGGTTTCATCTGGCTTGTTTGATAAATATAATTGGGTATCATCTGCATAACAATGAAAATGTATGGAGTGGTTCCTAATAATATTGCCTAAAGGAAGCATGTATAAGGTGAATGGAATTGGTCCAAGCACAGAACCTTGTGGAACTCTGTGACTAATTTTGGCGTGCATAGAGGATTCATCATTAACATGTACAAACTGATATTGATCTGATAAATAGGATTTAAACCAGCTTAGTGCGGTGCCTTTAATGCCAATTAAATGTTCTAGTCTCTGTAATAGAATGTGATGGTAAATGGTATTGAATGCGGCACTAAGATCTAATAAGACAAGTACAGAGACAAGTCCTTTGTCGGATGCAATTAGAAGGTCATTTGTAACTTTCACCAGTGCTGTCTCTGTGCTGTGATGCACTCTAAATCCTGACTGAAAATCCTCAAACAGCTTGTTGTTGTGTAGAAAGTCACACAACTGATTGGCGACTGCTTTCTCAAGGATCTTAGAGGGAAAAGGAGGGTTAGATATAGGTCTATAATTTGACAAAACCCCTGGATCAAGTGGGCTTTTTAAGAAGAGGTTTAATTACAGCTACTTTAAAGGACTGTGGCACATAGCCTTTTAATATGGACAGATTGATCATATCTAGTAAAGAAATGCTAACTAAGGGTAAAACTTCTTTAAGCAGCCTAGTTGGGACGGGGTCTAAGAGACACGTTGATGGCTTAGACTGACTAAGGTTGATGGGAGAAAAGCAGTCTAAATGTACATCAGGTTTTACAGTTGTTTCTAAGGTTCCTGTGTTTGAAGATAAGTCAGTACCAACTGAGGGCAGGAGGTGCTGAATTTTGTCTCTAATAGTTAGAATTTTATCATTAAAGAAGCTCATGAAGTCATTACTACTGAGGTCTATAGGAATACATGGCTCAACAGAGCTGTGACTCTCTGTCAGCCTGGCTACAGTGCTGAACAGAAACCTGGGGTTGTTCTTATTTTCCTCTATTAATGATGAGTAGTAGGCTGCTCTGACATTACGGAGGGCCTTCCTATAGATTTTAAGACTATCTTGCCAGGCTAAACGTGATTCTTCCAGATTGGTGGAACGCCTTTTCCTTTCAAGTTTTCGCGATGTTTGTTTTAATTTGCGGGTTTGCGGGTTATACCATGGAGCTAACCTCCTCTGTTTTATTATCTTCTTTTTTAGAGGGGCGATAGAGTCGAGTGTTATTCGTAGTGAGCCTGCAGCACTATCAACAAGATGATCAATTTGGGAGGGACTAAAGTTAGCATAGGAGTCATCTGTTATATTGAGACATGGAACTGAATTAAATGCCAATGGAATCACTTCACAGTAGAACACTGTGAGGTAGAACAATGTGAGGTGGAACACTGTGAAGTAGAACAAGGTGGAACACTGAGGACACTGTGAGGTGGAACACTATGAGGTGGAACACTATGAAGTGGAACACTGTGAAGTAGAACACTGTGAGGTGGAACACTGTGAGGTAGAATGCTGTGAGGTGGAACACTGTGAGGTAGAACACTGAAGTAGAACACTGTGAGGTGGAACACTGAGGTAAAACACTGTGAGGTGGAACACTGTGAGGTAGAACACTGAAACAGAGCAAGGTGGAACACTGAGGACACTGTGAGGTGGAACACTGTGAAGTAGAACACTGTGAGGTAGAACACTGTGAAGTAGAACACTGTGAGGTAGAACACTGTGAGGTGGAACACTGTGAGGTAGAACACTGAAATAGAGCAAGGTGGAACACTGAGGACACTGTGAGATGGAACACTGTGAGGTAGAACACTGTGAGGTAGAAGGCTGTGAGGTGGAACAGTGTGAAGTAGATCACTGAGGTGGAACAGTGTGAGGTGGAACATTGTGAAGTAGAACATTGAGGTGGAACACTGTGAAGTAGAACACTGTGAGGTAGAACACTCTGAGGTGGAACATTGTGAAGTAGAACACTATGAGGTGGAACACTGTGAGGTGGAACACTGAACTGTGAACTCTGTCTGACCCACTCCCTTTCACAGTTACATTCCTCAGTCGGTTCCTGAGTAAATTATGACGTTCTTCTGTCACAGCAGTAAGATTAAATGTGATGTTGTTAGAACTGTGATGACTTCCAGGTGTATCTCACTGAGCTTTCAAACTCAGCACGTCTCTCCTCCCACCTCTCTATAACAGTGAGTGACGTCTCACATGCTCGTCCTTGAGCAGAAACCACAGCAGAACTCCTCAAACAGAGAGGAACATTCTCTGACTGTTGTGTTAAACCTTTAACACCGACCTCCTCAGACACAGCTGCTGATTGATTCTCACATGTGCTTTAATAAAGTTCTCAGGATCAGATGGTTTCTGTGGAAGAGTTTTCTGTCAGGTAAAGAAACAGTTACTCATGATAAAAAAATATAACAATGGAATAACTGAGTCAAAATGTGTTTCAGGCTTGACATTGTCTCTCATAATATAACATATCATGGTGAACTCCATAATGAGCAGTCACACCTGCTGGTAATATAAAACCACTCTCACCTGTTCACCTCCTTGAGGATGCAAACAGCTCAGACCCTGATGCCAAAAACCTGTTTGCAGACATTTTACACAGGAACAATGTTTTTCTTTGTGTTTTATTTGGTTTTCTTTTCCCTCGTGGTGATATTTAGCTTGACATGCTTCTGTGTTTGAGACTCCTTTTTGACCGTTGACTGTTAAAATGAAGCTCCGTTTGCTTTGACCTCCTCAGTACCGGCTGTTTCATGTCACCAGTTTGTGGCCTGTTTCCAATCAGTGAGTAAAATTTAATTTGGTGGCATTATTAAGCACTGAGTGCACTCTGCTGTCTGTAAACCTGTGAATCATTGAATCTCTGCATGTGAAGGTTGAGCTGCTGCGTGCAGAGTTTTGACCTCCTACATTTCTCACTGCTCGACTGTCTCTGCACAGATCCACGTTTATTTCTTTATCTGAGGGACCCCTTGGAGCCCCAGACCCATTACGTAACGCTGCTCCTCCTCAGAGGCGATAACACGGACACATGTTCTGCTGCAACCCCAAACTGTCTGCTTTATGGAGATGGATCTCCTGCTTTAACAGCCTGGATACACTGGGGATGTTCCTGTGAGCTCGTGTTTCAGAGAGAAACCCCAGCTGTCCTTAAAGGGGCCCGACAGCCGGCTGGAGTTAGTATACATCAGACATTTCTGTCCGTCTTTATGAAACTCGAGTCCTTGCACCCTCAGAGCAAATATGGAGGCTTGCTGTGAGAAGTCAGCAGTAGACAGGATGAGGAATGTGGGATAGTGTGTGGTCTGAGGAGCGCTGCAACACTTCACAGAGCCTGTCATAAATCTGCAAAGGTGCACAATAACATCAACAAATAATCTCACAGAAAAAAATATCTCTTTTACTAAAATTGCAATTTGTTTCAGAACTTCTTTTCAGACACACACTGCTAGAAACAACAAGATTCACTCTTCCCAGTAACAGCGTCAGTTCCTGACACACTCCTATATCCATTCAACCTTATTGGCCAAGTACATTGACACACAGCATGAGTCTGACTCCGTTCTGCAGAGGAGAAACATACAGGACAACACACATACACACATACAGCCAACAGAGACATCAAGCTCAACTAGTGAGTGCAGGCCAGAGCAGCCAGATATCTACAGACAGGTCAGGTTGTTACTGTGTGCAGGCTCGTGGTTTCAATGAGCAACAAGATTGTGTTTTTATTCAACACTGATCTGTTCAGGTATTCAGGTAAAATATAAAAATCTGCGTAAAATTATGTTTTACTTTTACAAGTTTTGGAGGACTGTAAAAAACAGTTACACTGATATGTGAAGAAAGTCCAAACAGGTGTCCCAGGTGTGTCACACTTGAGGGACCTTTTCTTCTGTTAGCATGAAACCTGAGCCCCCCCCCCACCACCACACTTCACAAATATATCTGAGAAGCTTGCACAACGTACGTGTGTGTGTGTGTGTGTGTGTGTGTGTGTGTGTGTAGGAATGAGGTTGTAGACTGTGTTTCTGTAACGTGGAATAGAGCGGTGGTATTTATGTCTGGAGCCAGCGTTCACTCTATTTTTCTTCTCGGGACGTGACTCTGGAAATCCTCCAAGGACACGGAGTGAAGCAGCGTGCCAACGCCTCCACACTCTCGCCAACAGAGCGCTTTCAGACACCCGCCGCACAAAAGAACAAACAGAACAGCGAGTTCTTATAGGTGCTGGGACTTCTAGGAAACTGGGGTAGCTGCAGGGTACGTGACAGGTCCCTGTTTCTGAGGGACTCTGCAGCCTTCTGGGAAAACATATGTGGACGTGTGGACTGGGGGGGTCTGCTTTTTGTTCCTGCAGGTCCGACCTGCTCAAGATGTTTGAACGCTTCACACAGAAAATACCCACTGAGTGGTTTCTCTCTAACAAACCATCTTTGTCTTAAAAACTGATGGAGGTTATAAAATGTGAGAAGCCTGCTGACAGTTTTTTAGGTGTAGTGGTGACAGGATATGACTATTTATATATATATATATATATATATATATATATATATATGTACTACAGAGCCTAACTCTTTGTCTTTGGAAACTGCCTCAACGGTGCCAAAAGTTGCCAGAATGATAAATTATTAGTTAATGATAATGACTGGTGTAACCGAGCCTTTAGGACTAACAGTGTAATTACAGTTACAGCCCAGGTATCTTTCATTGTCTCCATTACTGCTGGAGCAGCAGCGGTGGACTGATGCCAGATCACTGAGCTCTGCCCAAACCTGCAGGTGTCAACACATCCAAACATCTGCCAGGTGATGAGCCGAGAAGACCTGCAGCAGGAAGACGAGGATTATGTCACACTCACGTCTGCTCTGTTTGAGACGATGCAGGTGAAAACTGATCGGTGTGATCTGAGCCTCAGAATGAGCTTCAACACACTGATCCAGTCTGCCTCTCTCTCCCTGCCAGCCCTGCAGGAAGCTCTTGCTCAGACAGGATTTAATGCTTCATGTTTGTTGAAGGTTCATGTATCAATTTCTTCTGTTTGTCAGAAACTTCAGTAAAGCAGATCATGACTGCTGCAGCATATTATACACTTTATTATATCCTAAACTCACTCTGTTACACTGTATTTATTTTATTACTCTTGTTTACTGTTTATCTTAAATTTAATTTAATTTTTTATTCTTAATCTTTTGTTCTTATTGAGTGTCTCTTTCTTTTTAGCATTGTTTGGGGAGCCTGGGATTTAAGAATTTCATTGCCAATGATTACTGATGTAAATTGTTGTGTAATGACAATAAATTCTTGAATCTTGAATCTTGAATCTGTAAACTCACTCTGTTACACTGTAAACTCACACTGGGTTCACATAGGAGACGGACGCCCCGTGAAGCGCCACGATATGTCAATTCTAGCGCGAGCAGTAGTCTGGCTGTTCACACCAGAAGCGCATTTCTCTGCTCCGGTCAACAAGCGATCCTGCTCCTCTGCTCTTTTCTAGGACTGATCTTTCTGCTGTTGTTATGTGCTGCGGATCATACAACTGCCGGTGCTTCTCCACTTCTAGGATCTACTTTCTCTCTCTCTCTCTCTCGCTTGCTCACTCGCTGCTTGTGTGTGTGTGTGTGTGTGTGTGTGTGTCTGCTCGTCTCTCGCTCTCTGTTTAGGCACAACTGACAAATATGTGGAATAAGTACTAATTTAAAAAACACAGAGGGGCAGGAAAATCAAAAGGGTTGGCAAGCAGGGTGCATATTCTATCATTTATCAGCATCAGGTCATTTATATCATGTATAATACATCACTTATACCCTTTATAATGTGTTTTCATGCCAGATTCGCTCGCGGCGGGCGGAGAAAATAGAACAGATGCCGAAACGATCGCTGCAGAGCGCGAGCCGGCCGCAGAGCTCCGCTGTGCAGCGCCTCCTGTGTGAACAGCCCAATTAATTAACATTGGCACCGAAGCGGGCAGCAAGTCGCAGCGCTTTGGGGCGCTTCGCGGCGCGTCCGCCTCCTATGTGAACCCAGCGTCACACTGTTGCTACACTGTAAACTCACAGTTACACTGTAAACTCACACAGCTGTTACACTGTAAACTCACACTGCTGTTACACTGTAAATTCACACTGTTACACTCACACTGTTACACTATAAACTCGCACTGCTGTTACACTGTAAACTCAAACTGTTACACTGTAAACTCACATTGTTACACTGTAAATTCACACAGCTGTTACACTGTAAACTCACACTGTTACACACTCACACTGTTACACTGTAAACTCACACTGTTACACTGTAAACTCACACTGTTACACTCACACTGTTACACTGTAAACTCACACTGTTACACTGTAAACTCACAGTTACACTGTAAACTCACACAGCTGTTACACTGTAAACTCACACTGTTACACTCACACTGTTACACTTTAAACTCACACTGCTGTTACACTGTAAATTCATACTGCTGTTACACTAAACTCACACTGTTACACTCACACTTTTACACTATAAACTCGCACTGCTGTTACACTGTAAACTCACACTGTTACACTGTAAACTCACATTGTTACACTGTAAATTCACACAGCTGTTACACTGTAAACTCACACTGTTACACTGTAAACTCACACCTTAACCAGAGTTTGCATCTCTTTTTTTATGCATTTATTTTATGCAAACATCGGATGCTCATTTGCATCTGGTTCGTTATTTCTGTACTCAGGTGTAGCTGCTTTGTCTGTTGTGTACAGTAGCTGTGCTGAGTGTGTGAATGAGTTTTATTTGTATTGCAGTCACACATCGGCCCCTCCTGGATGTAGCTCCTCTCCTCACAGGGTGGAGCTGCAGAGATTTGGTGGTAACATAGCAACATCAGAGAAATTATCACCTTTACCTGTGTGATAATTTTATTGATAGGAGTTTGGTCTGTCTGTGACCTCACCAGTGAAGAGACAGCAGTTTTAAGACAGTAAAGTGTTTTTGGTTTGATATAATCAGGTGATAAGAAGTCCGTCCGTGTGTCCCTACAGGATGTGACTCTGGTTTCGGGAATACGACGGCGAAGCATCTGGACGCTTTGGGCTTCGAGGTGTTTGCCACAGTGCTCGACCTGTCAGGAGATGGAGCCAGAGATCTGCAGAGGACCTGTTCCCCCCGCCTCATCCTCCTCCAGGTGGACATCACCCAGCCACAGCAGGTCCAACAGGCGCTGCTGGACACCAAGGCCAAACTGGGCCTCAAAGGTAAAGACCTGCTGCTGAAGCCAAACCCCTCTGGTTCTCAGTCAGATAACTTACACAGCTTTTAACTTTTCTCATCCCAGATTCATATTTCATTTCATTTATTCTCATACATCTCAGGCTGCACCATCATCTGTCCCCCAAAACTCCACCTTCAGTAACAGCGACAACAGCTCATTCAGTAGCTTTCAGTCTGAAAAACAGCCATTTAATTTCAGCTGACACTGATCCAGTAAACTATGGCCGAGTCTTCTCTACAGCGGAGACAACAGGTGTATCTGCTGACTGCACGTCACTGTCAACACAGTCTTAAGCTGTGAGAAGGTCAGTTAGTGGACCTGAGAGCAGGTGTACAGGTGTGCTAAAGTTCAGCTGAACTGTGTCCTCCTGGTCTCAGGAGCTTGTACTCTATTTCAAACTTGTATACTCTGTGTTGAGAAAGTCCTTTTAATGCGCTGGTGTTCTGCTGGGGGTGTGTGTGTGTTTTCAGTATGTAGTGCTTGAGATGCAGAGGCATCTTTGGCCATCTAGTAGAGGTGTAGAGAGGCCCCCCCACACCCGTTATTTAAATCCAACGAGACAGAAACACACACACATTTCACTGTGGTTAATGGTGCTGTATAAAGTGCAATGTTAGTTTTTATGATTAGGTTCAGTTGGACTTGTTTTAACTAATACATACACATTTTAAAATTCCTGATTAGTTTAAATGTAAGATATTATTACTGTGTTGATAAAATGGCATCAGATTTGGTGAAGATCACATAGTGACCTGTTTAGGACTCAGGACTTGACTCTGGACTTGAGTACAAAGACTTGAGTACAAAGACTTGAGACTAACTTGTGATTTGTGAAACAATAACTTTTGTGAAACAATAACCACTGCTTTCTAGGAAACCACTAAAGTGCAGTGTGGTGATGTGGGAAACCTAATAACTGTGAACAGCTTGAACAGATTTAAGTGTGGAGGAAAATCTGAGCAGACTCAGTGCTGAATCGGAGGAGAATCAGGTTTCACACTCTGAACTCAGAGCTCAGTCTCCCGGGTCACTCTGTGAGTGGCTCAGACCTGCAGCTCCCACTGGCTTTGTAATTAGACGGCTCAGACCGCTGGCTTCACCTCCAAGTCATCTGAGGATACACAGAGTGTGTGTGTGTGTGTGTGTGTGTGTGGGTGGGTGTGGATGTGTGTGTGTGTGTGTGTGTGTGTGTGTGTGTGGGGGGGGTGATGGCAGATTTGTTGGTATTTCACCGATTCTTCACGGCGAGTTTCCGGCTGCTGTGTGACTCGACACATCACTAACATGGCTCCTGTTTCCACTGCTGATGATTGATCGTTAAATAAAGATAAAGAAACTTTATTAATCCCAGAGGGAACTGCAGCGTTACAGCAGACACTGCACATGAATCACCAAACATGAATCTGAGAAACAGATTCAATTAAAAGGCCAAATTATATACAACTAAAACAGACTGAAATAGAAACTAGAATAAAAAAAAAACTGAGAATAGAGACTCAACTGTGAAATGTAGTGAACATACACTGTACAATGAGAGTAATGCACTGTAATACATACATATATATATATATATATATACATATATACACCCCTCTGCTCTGTGTGCCTGTTCGTCCATGACGTTTCTATAAAGTTTTACAGAGTTTCTATCATTTTTCATGTATGGAGGCCCAGAAATAAATAAATAAGATATGAAATGAATGATCATATGAATAAATACAGACCAAATATATCCTATACATCTCTAAAGCTCATTATTATAACATCTTATTTGGTCACAATAAAAGACTGTACTGCAGCTCACTTTAATTTCACTCTACAAACTGCAGACAGGAAGTTACCTGGGTTCAGGTGCTTGACTGTCTGCCAGCCTGGAAGTCCTGTTCCTTGTTATCTTTTATCAGCTCTGGAACAGTTCAGACTGAAACAAAGCTCCACAGCGGCTCGTAAAACAAAGCGTGGGATTCTGGGTCAGAGGCTTCAGATAAGGGCGAGCGAGGCTTGTTTACACTTGTTGACACGTGGTGTGCTTCAGCTGAACGTGGTGGCAGTGTGCAGTTATGATTACAGTCTTATCTCCACACAAACAGTCAGAGGGGACTGCAGGTCACTGTGATGATGCAGGTGTTATACAACCAAGAAGTATTCAGATACTTAAAGTATTAATACCACAGCGTAAACAGACTCCATTAAAAAGTACAGTAAAAGTACAGAAGTATAATCAGGAAAATGTACTTAAAGTTTGTAAAAAGGAAATACATGGACTCATGTACCTGAGCTTGCTGTCATGTGACTGTGTTGATGTGTGCAGAGCTGCTAGCACCAATCACAGCGGTGGATCCAGATGTGTATGTGGCTCAGTACCAACTGTGTGTGTGTGTGTGTGCAGGTTTGTGGGGTTTGGTGAACAACGCCGGAGTGTGTGTGAACTTCGGAGATGCCGAGCTGTCGCTGATGTCAAACTTCCGCAGCTGCATGGAGGTCAACTTTTTCGGCTCGCTGAGCGTCACCAAGAGCTTCCTGCCTCTGCTGCGACAGGCCAAAGGACGCATCGTCACCATCTCCAGCCCCGCCGGTGTGTGTCCAGCACACGCACACGCACACACACACACACACACACACACACACACACACAGATGATGTAATACATCTTAATTGAATGTTTCAGAACAACTGAACCACAGATGAACTGACTGCTGCCTTCAAACTGCCAAACTAAACAAACAGAGCTGCCGCTTGTCTCTCTGCTGTGTGTTTGTCCAACCCCACACACACACACACACACACACATTTTATGGTTTCAGACATGTTGTGTGCAGAATTTAAATTTTGGCCTCACTATGTCCAAACAGAGTTGAGCTGTGAGACCAACAGTTCATGAAAACATCAGACATTAGGAAATAAATAACCCAATGATGATCAATATAATTCAACAAATAAATTGTGAAAGAATGTAACACATTATTTAAAAAGCAACTCATTAATATTAAATAATCATAATTTCAGTGTGGAGTCTGCAGGTTCTCCCTCTGGGTTCCCCCCACAGTCCAAACACCTGCAGGTTAATCTGCCACTCTAAACACTCTGTCTGCATGTGACCTGTCCAGGTGAACCGCTGCATGGATGATGGATGATGGATGATGTTGGATGATGGATGATGGATGGATGATGGATGGAAGATGGATGGACGATGGATGGATGATGGATGGATGATGGATGATGAATAATGGATGGGTGATGGATGATGGATGATGGATGGATGATGGATGATGGATGGATGGATGATGGATGGATGATGATGGATGATGGATGGATGATGGATGATGGATGATGGATGGATGATGGATGATTGATGGATGATGGATGATGGATGATTGATGGATGAATGATGGATGATGGATGGATGATGGATGGATGATGGATGATTGATGGATGGATGATGGATGATGGATGGATGATGGATGATGGAACTAAATGAGCCTCAGCTCACTTCTCTTACAGTGGAGGTCTGAGGGGAAACTCTTTTTAGTTGCAGTACCACAGTGATGATGTCACTAGAGGAAAGGTCAGGAGGTCACCAGATTCTTCAGGGATCATCCTCCCCTCCTCCTCCTCTTCCTCCCCCTCCTCCTCTTCCCCTCCTCCTCCTCCTCGATAGCGTGATGAGGAGATGATGATATCAGCGCTGACTTCTGGGAACAATCTGAATGATTCTGCAGCTCTTCACGGTTGATTTGAATAAAGCAGCTGCTGATTCCAGCAGAGACGAAGGCAGCAGTAAGCAGAGAAATTAGTCTTTGACTGTCAAAGAGTTTGGACGCATATTGAATGATCTCAAAGTAATTGACACACTAAAGGTAACAGAAACAGATTCAGTGAGACAGAAAACAAAGAGGACAAAGAATAATATCACATCAGGTCTGTTTCTGAAGCTCCTTAGAGGTTCTTCTTCTTCTAGATTATTCTACAATTCTTATGGATTTAAAAGTCCTCTGAGACATATCCTAACTAGCTTTTTTGGGAGGTTTCAGCCATATCTCACTCAGGAGGATAGCTCAGCAGTCTCTATTTCTTACTGCATATTCTGTTTCTGCTGTTTCTATATTGCACATTCTGCCATAGATGACCGACAGAGGTCATTGTTCAGTCTGTGTGTGATGTCATCACGGTGTTCTACCTGTGTTTTCAGGTGACCAGCCGTTTCCCTGTCTGGCAGCGTACGGAGCATCTAAAGCAGCTCTCAACCTCTTCACCAACACTCTGCGCCACGAGCTGGAGCCATGGGGGGTCCGAGTCTCCACCATCCTGCCCTCCTCATACAAGACAGGTGACAGCACCACCCCCACACCACCCTACGACTCAAACACATGCTCACATGTTCATGCATGTTTATTAAGGGGCGGTTAGCTCAAAGCGACATTCTTTGATGCGAGTGTCTCTGAACTCCAGGTTCAGTTTGTTCATCCATGCAGACAGTACAGAGTGACAGGAGTTCTTCACTGTGTAACCATCAGTATGTAGACGAGCTGTGACCTGTACATCCAGTTTACTAGAACTGCTTAATGCTCAAAGGCACATCGGCAGCAGATGCTAAAGCTTCCCCTCACACAACTCCAGTCAGTCCTGAGCCTGATCCCTCAGCAGAAGGTCAGGACATTTGTTTGGTTTTCACACGAGACAGAAAAGGTGACAGGTCGTGATGAACGTAGAAACCACTCAGATTGGTCCAGAGTAAACTGCGCTTGTCTTCCTGTTGCTGTTAGTTCCTCCAGGCATTGTGTGTTGTGGTTTGGCCCCATGTTGGACATGCTGACAGGCCTCCTGCTGAGGACAATACTCTCATGATGAGGACCACATGTGGGGCGGACCATCTGTTCTCACACTACACTACAAATTGCTGACTTTAGATGTTGAAACTCCTGTGGGTGGATGGATGTGATTAGAGGGCTGAGTCACACAGAGCCACACTGTTGGCCAATAGAAACCTTCAGTTCTCCTCAGTTTTTATTCTTAATGTAGGTCTGAAAAACACAACCTCATCATGTTGGTAATTCACACTGAGCTGCGGTCGTTGTGTTCAGGAGACTTTCAGGACTTAACCAGTTAATCACCTTGGAACAGATATCAAGTTCACAGGCAGAAGCCAGCGGTGAAGCAGTATTTAGATTTAGCCGTCTGATGGCTGGTTGGACGAAGCAGCTCTGATGTAAACAGTGAGCTGGGCACACTTTATCCTGCTGTTCTCACTTTAATCCTGAAGGAACAGGTTTGTGTTTAAACTCTTAATCCTGCTGTTACTCGCTGGTTTGGGAGCAGCTCCATTTGGCTGATGGCCGACTGAGTGGATGAACTTTATCCAGACTTTGTGTTGACATCCTGTTCACAGCACTGCCTCTGCTCCACAGCTCACACTGAGACAGCTCTACTCAGAGTGGAAAGTAGATATGAGTTAACATGTTTCTCTATTAGAACTCGTCTTTTCTCTGGGAACGTGTGTTGGTGTGTTCGCAGCTGTAGCCTTAAAGGAAACCTACAGACTGGAGACTACACGTCTCACAAACTGCAGGTGTGGAGTTTAAAGATGAGGCTGTTTACCTGCAGGGGGGCTCTAATCAAAGACTCTACCCAGGTGCATTATGGGAAGTGTAGGATGCAGTATGTTAAAAGTCAGTCCACCTCTGCTGCTCAGATTGAATCTGTCTCTCACAAGAACAACTGATGTATAAAGAGACTCAATTAAACTCCCCATTTTCTCCAGAAAACATTAAACATTTATTTTTCCATTAACTCCAAGAATCCACTTAATTCTCTTATTTTCCAATAATGATCCTTTACATGTCTTTAAATCCCGATGACTGAATCATCTCATTATCTATCATATCAAAAATGTGGAATCATTATTTCAGAGTTGTTTTGTGAGTTATATAAATGTAAAACAGTGAGTTTAGTGAACTGAACTTAATAAAACATGTTTGATAAACTTAAGATATTTAGTTTTGAGTCAGACTGAAACACACAGATTTGTTTTGTTCTCAGTTTAAAGAGTCCGGTGACACCTTGTCCCAGTTAGTTCAGAGACATGGCTTCTCCCACTGACAGTGAACTCAATACTAACCTTCATCACCATTCACACTGTTTTTATTATGAAAAGAAACTGATCTTAACAAGTATTAAAGACAAACACCATGTCTGTTCTCTTCAATCTACAAACAGAAGTTTCACCACTCAAACAATGCATGCTGGGAAGTCTATTAATAGACTGATCCAGTTTCTTTAAGAACTTAATTTAATGAGTTGAGTGAACTCTCAGCAGTTAGTTCTTTAAACTCATCATTTCAAGTCAGAACAACTCATGTTGAGTTCTGAAGTCTGAAAATAAAAAATGTTAAGTTGAACAAATTTGAAATTATGAAAACTTATATAAACATGGTTTTTCCAGTGAGCAGTGGTTGTTGCCGTGGTAACAGTGAGCTTTGCTGTCTGCAGGTCAGTCAAGTAACTATACCTACTGGGAGCAGCAGCACAAACAGCTGCTGCAGAGTCTGTCTCCGGAGCTGCTTGAGGACTACGGCGAGGACTACGTGACGGAGACCAAGGAGCTGTTCCAGAGCTACGCCCGCCAGGCCAACCCCGACTTCAGCCCCGTCGTCAACGCCATCGTCCAGGCGCTGCTGGTTCCGCAGCCGCAGGCGCATTACTATGCGGGGCCCGGCATCGGCTTCATGTACTTCATCCACAGCTACTGCCCTTTCAGCATCAGCAACCGCTTCCTCCAGAAACTGTTTGTGAAGAAGAAGCTCATGCCACTTGCTCTGAGGAGGCAGTCGGGCTTCGACCTGAACCTCAGCCTCCACAACAACAACAACAACAACAACGAGGAGAAACTCAAGTAGAAACATCCAGATGGTGTAATCCTGCAGTGATAGAGGACCACTTCTGTAACGCACTCATAGAGCTGTATCCTGTCCTGTATGTGGTGTATGTGGTTTAAACTGTTGAAGGGATCATAGTGAAGCACCAAAATGGTTTCTGTTTGTTTCTGTGTTGTCTGGCCTCGTGACGCCCCCCTGTGGATGTCAGGGGGCGGGGTCTGGTAGAGGTAGGGGTGCAGCCACAGGTCGATCAGAGAACACTTCACCTCCGTCAGCGAGATCAGCTGTACTGTACACACACCGAGAGTCACACTGACTTCATGTGCCTTCATCACACACAGAAGAGAAACAGACGAGATCAAAGATGTTGGATCTGCAGAACGAATCAAACACTACAGCAGCTTGTTATATAGATATATATCTACATACATACACACACACACACACACATATAGTGTATTTAATTACACTCTAAGATCACATTTTTTTACATTTTTCTAACTGTCGTCGAGACGCGGTGACATCATCAGTCAGTTTTACACTGGAGCATCAACTGGAGCTGATTCTCAGCTGATGCACACACTGAGCTGGACCCAGTCTGGGTCAGAACCGGCTCACAGCCGATTGTGCCGACACTCAGCCATAATCGGCCCGACTCCGCTGGACACCTGAGGAGGTTTTAAACAAATCCGCAGTCAGTCAGTTATCTCCAATCAATCATTTCAAAATGGAAACAAAGGTGAACATTAAAGTTATCGCACAAACTGTGATGTGTAAATATTCATTAGATCTTGTAAAACTACTTTTTGGGTTGATTTTGACCCTCTGTACTTACCGTAGCTGCATGCACATGTTAGCCCCTGGTCAGACCAGGAAGTGGCACTGCGAAATGTTTCTTTCTGGAAGCTCGGTGATGCAGTGACTGTGTGTAAGGCTCCTTGATGAGCTGCTATGACTACTGTGTCACTGTTAGCCAGCTAGCTAGCTTGGTGGCCAACAATGAAAAGTAAAAGCTTATTAAAGGTGCAGTAGCTTTTAGAATCGAAATATTAGTGCAGTGATGATGTCACCGCATCCTCAGATCTCAACAAAGTAAAATGATGACAAAAATAAAACAGATTCTTCATTTGAAGAGGAATCCTCACTGCCTGTGGGCGTCATGTAAAAGAAGAACTAACTCCACCTGTGGAGTACGTCAGCGCGCTCAGCTGTGGCGACGCCTCCGTCCATCAGTCCACATGTCTAGCCAACATCTCTGACTGTTTCCTGTTTATATGACAACACATAGTGAAGGAACCAGGAACCAGAACTGACTGAAGCAGTTTTATACAAAACGTATGATTTTCAGAGGGGAGGTCGGCTTATCAAGAATCGCTATCAGACTTCCTGTTTGGACGTCTAACCTTCATAAAAGCATAAAATAAAATTTAAAAACAAATAAAATTAAAATAAAAGCACAAAAGGGTAGAAGAGTTCCAAATACTCAACAGCAAATAATCTAGATTTTTTTACTTAAATTTTATTACCTTGTTGACAAGCAGGGATACGGCTATGTACTGATAAACAGCAGGGATACGGCTATGTACTGATAAACAGCAGGGATACGGCTACGTACTGATAAACAGCAGGGATACGGCTATGTACTGATAAACAGCAGGGATACGGCTATGTAGTAATAAACAGCAGGGATACGGCTACGTACTGATAAACAGCAGGGATACGGCTACGTACTGATAAACAGCAGGGATACGGCTATGTACTGATGAATGGATACGGCTATGTACTGATGAATGGATACGGCTATGTACTGATGAATGGATACGGCTATGTACTGATAAACAGCAGGTGCTCCTGGTTAGCTCTGACCACCAGCTCTACGTCTCTGTCCATGCTACACTGAGCGCTGGTCAGTCTGTCTCCCCCATCAATAACCTTCTTTTGTCTCTGATCATTTTACTTTCAGCTTTAAAATCAGCAAATGTAAAAGTCATTTAATGGTTTCGTCCTGGTGGAGCCGCTGAAAACCGCTGTTGTCCAGTTTTTTTGCTTCTGTCAGAAACAAACACACAGACCACGTCTTTTCTTATAAACACTGAGTTCATCTTCATGTTTAGGATCTTTGAATGTTACGTCACCCTGTCTTGTGTGTTTTAGGATTCAGTATATGAAACTAAATAACGCGTGTAGCACTTATTTTTTCAGCTGTGACAAATCCAACAAAATTCAAACCTCAACCTTACAATTTTATTCTAAATGGAACAGGCCTATTTATTGTGGTGCAGATCAGAGTCATCAATACACAACATGTTGGAAAGTCAATACTTCTGGAATATTTGCACTTCAGTTGTGTTTCTGAGGTCTGTGGAAACTGTCTGTCTCATCAGATTCACCTCCAACATTATTATTTTTATTATGTTTGTTTTCTGTCCACTTCTTGAGTTTGAATCAAACTATTTATGGCGTCTTGTCTTTTATCACCACTTAAACTGTGAATTTTGTATTTTAATTTTTTTAAAACAACAAAAATATGATGTAAAATGTTCACTTGGTTCATTCTTTGATAGAAATAAAGTTGACTTTTCCAGACTTTGCTTCCTCTGCTGTGTGTGTGTGTCTGTTTTAAATGTAAATGATACGTCGGCCTTCACACGCAGTTTTTCACAATAATGAAACTAAACACAGCAGTCGACTTTACTTTTAACACAAACACAACAAACACAAAATAAAAACATATTTTAAAAACTCATCCACCATGAACCCATACAATCTCTTTGGAATTAGACAACGCTCATATTCCAAAACTCTCCAGGACTTCCAGGAGAGTCATCTACATCATCATTAAAAAGTTCAACAGAAAGATGACTCAGCAAAGCACTCTCTCTCTGCAACAAGATTACGCTGCTGGACCAAAGTGGAGTTTTATGGAATTATTGATCTCATCTTTGCTGTCAGCTATCTAATGAAGGCATTAAAATAAAGATCAAACAAACAGCAGTGTTTGTTAGTGTTCAGTTCTAAAACTTGTGGCTACAGGAACAGCTGTGATCGGTTTATTGATGGATGTGATGGATTTGATGGATGTCTGTTTTCTCTCTGTTGGACAAAGAGTTTGAATCATTTCAGCTTGTTTTTCTCTCTGAGAACATCAGCTGATCTCCAGCCAGCGTGTTTCTGGGAACTCGAGAGGCCTGAGGGCCGATCATCATCATCATTATCCACCACAGAAGAAGAAATGTGGGGGACAGAAGGCGGCTCGACCACATGACGGTGACCTTTGACCCAGTGTGCGTTTCATTTCCATCAGCAGGCCTCCAGACGCCTCTCCACATCTCATCAGAGGACAAACACACGAGCACGAGCCAGCAGCAGTTTGTCCACAACGAGACGTCATGAGAGATGGGTGGAGACTAGGCGGGTGGAGACTAACACAGGCAGGTGGAGACTAGGCATGTGGAGACTAACAGGCGGGTGGAGACTAACAGGCGGGTGGAGACTAATATCACGCTGCTGTGGTAAATCTTTAAAAACACAGATCTATAGTTTGATGTTTCAAACAGCTGCTCACTGTAGTTTTTATCAAACTAACAGGAGGAAATAGTGACTTTGTTGGGGACTATTTTCAGCGGTGGATGAATCCATGTGTTTTTAATAGTTTTTATGGCTCAGAGGAAGAAGACATGTCAGGCTGTGAGAAACACACAGTACCTGTTAGCAGATTAATGATGAGAAGCGGTTTCCTTGATTTTAACACCCAGTTTGTTGACAGGAGTCTTTCTGGTTTCTACGAAATCCTTCTCGTGATAAAACCAGGTGTGTGTCCTCAGATGGTCTGTGGTGGATCTGGTCCAGCAGCAGTTGGGTGAGTGGGTTGAGCTGTTGGCGGCTCCAAGTGAGCTCTCCAGGGTCCATGTTTCCACAGTAATGCACCCGCAGGACGAACGCAGTGTGTGCTGGGAGTGTGTGTCAGCGTTCACCTCCAGCTCGGCCACGTTTACTCTGGCAGACCGGCAGCTGAGGAAATCCGGCTCGTTACCATCGGGACCAAGGCACGAGTCCAAATGTTCCCCTTGATTAAAATAAGTGGTCTGTGTAGACCTGGACCCCCCCAAGCCAAGTGATGGAATAACTCACATTGTTTAAAGCTCTGTGGGAAACCAGCTGGCAGCTTCCCCGAGTCACTGAGTTTAACTCTCACTCACACTCAACCAGAGGAAAACTAATCCCACAGAGCACTATGATTTATTACCCCCCCCCCAAAACACACACTTTTCTCTGCTCTCGCCTCATTTGACCTGTTTGTGCTCCTGCTGATCCTCAGGACTGAAACACACTGATGATGTGTCAGCGTGTTTTGTCAAACAAACTGTCTTAAATGTCAGAATTCATTATAAACTTGAGCTTAACATCCAGTATGCTAGTCCTCTGAAGCTACATAACATCAGTTAGTTAACATAACATTGGACATGCTAGCTGTTTTGTGCTAACGCTAGGCTAATCAGATGAAACTATAGACTGTATATAAAGATGGACGACATGACAGCTCCCCAAAAGTGAAGCCAAAACATCTGGATCGCCCCCTAGTGGCCGGCTGCAGCATAGGTCATAAGCCCCCCCCCTCAAAATAAATGGTTTCTGTCATTTTAGGTAGTTCTTATCACGCTGATGTTTGTATGTATGTTTCAAGTGTTCGTTTTTCTGATCAGTTTGGTTTTAATTAGTTATTTGATGCTATAAGAACGGGGTGTGACATCATGATTGACAGCTGTGATTGGTTCAGGCGCGTGTGTGGGCGGGACCTCGATCACTACTGCGCAGACTCAGACAAATGACGTCACCAGCACAAGATGGCAGCTGCCGTATCTGGGATATTTGGCTTCATTTTTGCAGCGTGGGAGGAGCATGGATGTATAATAAGAACTGGATACGGCGCCGCTCAGTCTTGCTTCCATTGTTTTCCAGTGGTGACTCGCGGTATTGCAGCAAAAAATCCCCCTGCGGCCCAAAAAGCATTTTCTCCATAGGTCTCCATTGTAAAAGAGACGTCTGTAAAACTGTTGACAGGACGCCTCCACCTGCAAACAGGCTCCATTCTGACTCTTTCTGTTATGAATTTTTGATCCATGGAGCTTTTATATTTGTCAAACACCTTTAAATATTTAAAACACATTTAAAAATCCGTGACGTCATCACAGTGTAAAGTCTGTGGGCTGAGCGGGAACTGGTGGGCGGGGCCAGCGGGGGGGAAACACTACTGCACATATTCAGTGGGCCGCATAACCTGGAAGTAAACCTGGAAGCTAGAAACCTTTTTGGCGTATGCGCCAAGCGAGCATTTCTCATTGGAATGAATAGGCGCCATCTTTGGGTCCAGATCCAGTTCTTATAATACATCCATGGGGAGGCAGTGGAGATGCGTCGGCCATTTTTGTATACAGTCTGTGGCTGAAAGTGAAATCATCTTCTCTCTGACACACAGAACAACAGGGTTTACCTGAATATGAACTGAACTGAATCTCACGAGAAGTGATTGATTTAAACATTGATGAGATTTGACGGTTTGATGTCGCTGTAGTTCACTCTGTCCAACGAAGCCGCTTCATTTCTTCATGTTTTGGCTGCAGATATCTCATCGTACACTTGCTCTGTGTGAATATAGGACGAGTCTGAGCTCTGCTCTTATCAATATAACACACAGAAGAGATCATTCAGAGCACAAGATTTACACAGATGATGTGACCATGAGGCTGCCTGAAAGGAGCTTCAGACTTATTATTATTCATCTGCTGTCTCAGAGATCCTGATCACAGCGCTGGATAAGAAGGTGTTGTTCACACAGACTCCTGAATCAGAAAGATCCACTCTTCAGTTCAGATCAACTTCAAATCTCATCTCATCTATCTGTGTGCAACAAGTTGTGTCTGAATCTACTCACTGCAGCTCTCTCTGAAGACTGACTTACCTGTGATGACCTTTGACCTTTCAGTTCCTGCAGGGAGGAATGCTGCTGTTTGGAAGCCATGACAGCATCGGTGTTTGGACTTCTGGATGCAACATGCAGCCAATCATGTTACAGGCTTTCATCATGTAACTGTGGCGTTGCCTGAACGCATTTTCAGTAGGACGACATTTTACGAGCACGTGTGTAATAATGTTTCGAACAGACTGACAGATGTAGAACATTTTCTGTAGTTATAAATAATATGAGAGCAGAATAAACCGTCTGATCCACACGAAGATTTAAACCTGCAACGCTCATCTGCTGCTCAATCTGGTGGTGGTGTTTTATTCAACATCCTGTCAGTGACTTTCACTGCACAGCGTGTTTTTTTCTCCTCACCTGCACAGGTTGACGGTGAGTCACCTTCCCCAGCCCCGTCCCCTTATCATGCTTTTATTTCCTGACTTTAGCCTTAAAGGCAGTCACACACAGCAAGTGTATGGACCTGAAACAGCACCAGTCCAGTAGAGAGCCGCCTGAAGGCTAAACTCAGGGATCAATAAACTCTTATCTTATTCTTATATCTTGTATATGTTTACTTTAGCTGCTTGCTGTGTCCTAACTTCACTTTTGAGAGAGTAAACTGTATTTCTTCTGACATTTCCTTCAGTTCAGCGGTGAAGAACAGTCTTCAGGTTCCAACTTGGATCGCTGGATTCAGAGTCCAGAGTGCTAACCATTACACCATGTGACCTGACAATGATACACCTATCATAGTTACTGATGTCAGTCACGAGTTGTTTCCATGGTTACATCAGCTCTTGTTATGATTAATTCATTTAAACACAAACTCATGTATATATATATATATATATATATATATATATATATATATATATATTTGGTAAGGTCACATCACTTCTATCACCAACAGAAGGGAAACAAAACTAGAGTTTAGTTTATTTAAGTCCTCTGAATAATGCGGTGAAAGATAGATGGGGTTTGGTTGTTAGTTATTAACCCTTGTGATACAGTAACTGTTGTTGCTATTGTTACTTTATGCTGCTCATTGATTTGTGTGCATGAGAAAAAGAAAGTATTGTTCAGCAGGTTTAAAGCTCAGCTCACGGTGTCACAGACAGACATCAACACAACATAGCCTATGACACAATCAATAATAATCCCAGTGATTACAGGTGAACAGAGACAGATGCAGAGATGAATAACAAGTCCTCTGGATGGATGTTTCTTTGTTTTCACCCGTTGAACTGAACTGGTTTTATTTCTGCAAAAGAGATGAGCTGAACTTTGGACACTTTTCCCAAACCATTTAGAAACCACTATTTAGATTCTGACTTGTCATAATTAGAATTATAATAAAAGAACTCTAAGATTTTCAGTTGGTGTCTGCAGCTGACAGTCCTGCCTCCCACCGCCAGGTGTCAGTGTAACACAGCAGTTTACCTGAGAGCAGACCGTTTCCTCCTCTCCTCACACCAGCTCCTGTCTGTTGGTCTTGTCTTGGTATTTAATTTCTTTATATATATATATATACACACACACATATATATATATATATATATATATATATATATATATATATATATATACATATATATATGTGTGTGTATATGTATGTATATAGAAATAAATTATATATATATATATATATATACACTTAATCTGTCCATGGCTGTAGGATATTTAGAGTTATTATTTCATATTGAAATATTTTAAGTTGTGTGTTTGGCATTAATTTATTACTATTACTACAAATAGTAATTATTAATAATGTTTATTATTGCAGATTATCTATGTATCTAATAAAAGAACCCAGCATGATCCAGGACAACCAAAACCACCACAACACCTGTGTCAGTCAGAGCTAAAACAGAGATACAAACCTGCAGAAGAAGAATCCACTCAGACTTCCTGTATGTCTTTATATAAACACAGAGAGCATACAGAGTAAAGTGGCTGATATTAGATTCATGTGTAACTGAAGCTGACGATCCATCGACGTGTTCAGAAGAGGAAACTGCCAGGTGACAATCCTGCAGACAGTAATGAGATTGATCTGCCTGAAGTGATGGAAACATGACACGCTGTTTTGGGGAACAGAAGCACTTTAACAGGCATCGACTCTGCAGCTCAGACCAAACCATCAGTCTGCAGCGCAGACGTCCATCAAACCATCAGTCTGCAGCTCAGACATCCATCAGACTATCAAACCATCAAACCATCAGTCTGCAGCTCAGACGTCCATCAAACCATCAGTCTGCAGCTCAGACGTCCATCAAACCATCAGTCTGCAGCTCAAACGTCCATCAAACCATCAGTCTGCAGCTCAAACGTCCATCTCAGACCATCAATCTGCAGCTCAGTCGTCCATCAAACCATCAGTCTGCAGCTCAAACGTCCATCAGACCATCAATCTGCAGCTCAGACGTCCATCAAACCATCAGTCTGCAGCTCAGACGTCCATCAAACCATCAGTCTGCAGCTCAGACATCCATCAAACCATCAATCTACAGCTCAGACGTCCATGTTAATGGTCAATGGATTTTGTAACTCCTATTATTATTCTTGGTCTTACTTCTGTTTGGGGCATATTCATGCTCTACGTTTTGGGCCTACAGTTCCCATAATGCTTTGGGGGATGTAAACAGGAAGTGTAACGTTGCCATGGATTCAGTGAGTTAGGTGTGGGCTACAACTTGAGCCCCGTTTTGTTATAAGCCAACATATGTTTCCCAGTAGTCAGAGTGTGTCCATCAGCAGTGAGTGAATGAGCTGTCAGAATCTCCTGTCTGCAGTGGACCCATGGATGTACAGACAACTATCACTGGATTACTGTGATACTGAAGAAAAGTTAGAAACAGGAGGATTCTCGGGCAACTTCTACAGCCTCTTTGTTCTCTGGATTCTAAGCAGATTTATGGATGAGATAACAATATCCTCAGAAAGTCACACTGAATCTAAAAAAATGTGTATCATGTCTGTGAGTTGTAACTCAGAGAAGTGTGATTTTTGACGCAAACTGCAGCAATTGAATGCTAAATGTTTTAAAGTACCTAAGGTACCTGCTGTCTGCTGGACCAGCAGGCCAGCAGGCAAGTTCAGGTTCAGCAGACAGCATGTCCTGCAGTTTCAGCAGGTCCAGCAGGTTCAGCAGGTCCAGTAGACAGCAGGTCCAGCCGACAGCAGGTCCAGCAGGCAGCAGATCCAGCAGGTTCAGCAGGTCCAGCAGACAGCATGTCCAGCAGGCAGCAGGCTGTGTGATCCAGCAGATGAAGGCCGATGTGCTGCGGCAGCAGGAACACGGTGTCGTCACCACAGTTGGCTGGTCACAGTAATCAGGATAAATGTCCTGATGTTGTTTCAGTGCTGCAGCAACGAGTCTCCACCTGAACTGAACAACCTCTGCAGCCTGAAACCTGAAACCAGCAGTTGCTGCAGGAGGACATTCATCTCATTCACAGTCATGTCCTCTGTATGTTTAAACCTGCATTAATCTGTATTTTTTATATTAACACTGAATCAGATGACTGTAAAGTTAAAGCGGCACATTTCCTGTCTGGTTCAGTCAGTCCACTGAACACTTCCTGCTCAGTACAATTACAGGATAATTGTGAGTGCTAAGTGACAGTAGCACAATTAAACAACACACAGGAGTATCTATATAGAAATACTAACATTATCCACCTTAAGCTGCTGGTCAAACCAAGAGAGGCTGTGCTTTGAAGAGAGTGCTGTGAATCGTTGTTTTATTGTTTAAGAATTTGTTTTGTGTTTCTTAGAGGAAGATTGTGATTTTTCTTCATTTAAAAGTGGGACAGAAACAAAGAGACACTGTAACTTTGGAAGATGTCCACTTGATTTGTCACTCAGCCTTATATTAACTTCAGATGAACTGTAGAATATATTTTTACACAGGAGGACTGTGGATTTTATCCTCCATCACATCTGTTGAAGTTGCTTTCAGAAGGAATCCTGTTCCAGTGTGAACAGGAGGAATGATTACAGTGAACTCCATGTGGACATGTGAGTGTTGGATGAACCTGTCAGAGCTTCATGAAAGGAACAGGATTCTGTTCATGATGTAGGAGCTGTGAAGTAATTTAGGGTCTTTGTGACGCTGTAGCTGCATATTTGGAGTCTTAAAACATAAAAACAGACAAACACATTGGGCTACTGGGCTCACATTGGATCTTTCATGAATTCAGCGTCATGAATTCAGCATCCTGTCTTGTCAGTGTCGACAGTTAACGGTACTGTAGATTCTTTGATAAGAAGCTTCATTGAGCATCGAGCAACAGAAAAATCTTTTATTTGATTCTAGCCACAAAACCTTTTCTCTTGAATGAGTGAAAGCTGTTCTATCAAGTGTGTTGGCGGCAGGAAAAAGGTTTATCAAAGCCAAAGTTTACAGGCGAGATGACAGAGAGCCCTTCCATCAACTGAACTACAGTTTACTATGATTGTCATTATGCACCAGAACATTTCACTATACCAGATGTAAAAATTAACCACAGCTAGAAGCGATTTACAACATGCACTTCATAAAGAAAGATTGCATAGCTCTTCACTGTTTTGCCCTTTAAAACTGTGCTTTTTCAAAAGAATCCAGTCAGTGGATTTGGCCTTTCTGCAAAGCACTGAAGTCAGAAAAGCCCTGTTCTGTTTCCTCTGCAGCATCTCCAAATGTGTCTCAGAAGAACAAAACTGTCCAGAGGAGACATCAAACCTGGTGCAGAGAAGCTCTCTTAGTATAAAATTAGCCCCGTTTATCGCTCCTCCTCGTCCACCTACAAACAGCTTATAATAAAGAGAACGGTTTTATGCAGTAACTACTTTCCCTCTGAAATGTCGCCGCTGTCTGTAAGATGCTTATTGGCAAGAAAATGCCTGTGCTCTCAGGATCTGCTGGAGAGGAAGACTCTCCACCGGCGATAGAAAGGACAGGCACTGAGTCGAGGTGGGTCTGAGGTTCAGGTGGAGGTGGAGTCTGGAGGGTGAAGACGGTCAGATCAGGAAACGGGGTCAAAGTGAGACGTCTTTCCTCTGCAGGATCTCAGCAGTCTCATATTCGTACATGGAAGTTACTGCAGACAAAAACAAAAAACATAAGTTTCATATGATGAACCACAATGATTCTTTAAGACATGAACCGACAAAGGTTCACTTCACTCCTGTGAGGGAATCCACTGATCGCAGTAACTCCACAAATCAACAGCATCCCAGTACTGCAGGGTGTGTCGGTACACTGTGACATCACTGTTGGGTGTGGTTAGAGGTGCAACACTTCTGACCACACCCATCAGTGATGCTGCTGTGATCAGAGGAGAGAAACAGACTGAAACACTGACATTAACTTACTCTACACACTGTACACATCTCTGATAAATGACTTAGCAACGTCAACGCTGTATTTCTGCTGTTTACTTCACCATCATCATCACAAAGACAAAACTCTTATCACTGTAATAAGTTTCCATAGTTTTAAATCCTGTGTCTGAGAATTATGGACCTCTCTTACCCAGACTGGGCTTCTGGTACCTGAAACAACAAGGCTGTTTATGGTCTGAATGCCGGTTAAAGAACTCCGACATTCCCACACTCTGCTGTCTTGTTCCTGCTGTAGTTCTTCTTTACTTCTGCATGGACACGACAAATTGTCCCGAGGACTATTTGTAATCGGAACATCCACAAATGTTCATGTGGACGTTCCGTAGAGTTAAATAAGGACAAGACAGTAGTGCAGGGGTATTTTTTTAGTTATTTGGTGCAGATTATTGTTACTCAGTACCTGCAAAAGTTTAAGACTTGAAAACTGGAAAACTCCAGGCTGAAACCTTCTTCTCCAGGCTGCACGTGGGCACAGAGGTCTGAGTGGCTGCAACCTGTCCAACATTTACAGTTTACAGTTTTTTTCTGTTTTGAACCTGCCTGCTGACAGAAGTTGGATCAACCAGTCAGCTTGCTTGATACTCAGGTCCTCACAACACGTTGTTGAGATTTGGGAAGTGTGACTGCCAGCTCCTCTGTGACCTACATTTACCTGTAAGCCCCCTCTCTGTGTGAAGGAGCTGTTACTCTTTAATAAAGAACACAAGTGCAGGAGGAGCGCAAAGCAACCAGCTGACTGAGCGAACAACTCCTCTCTATCTCACCTCACACTCTAACACACTGTTATTACCGTCTATCTGACCTGGTTGCCATGGTAATAAGATCCCCAGAGCCTCGTTTCCAGCTTGTCTCTGACCGGTGGTCCAGTGTGATAGACGGAGTCATGACTGAAATCACTGGCCGGATCAGTGAATCCACCTCTCTTCTTCTTTCTGCTTGGTTTGGGTGGTGGAATGAAACTGCACAGCGATGAATCAGCAGTAAAAGCTGCACCGTTGGTTCTGTGGGTTTTATCTCTGAGCGGACTCAGACTGCAGCTTTATGCAGAACAGCAGAATATTCAGCTTCCTGTCTGAGAAGCAGCTCAGAGACACTCAGGACCTGAATCCTCTCTCTTACCTGACCTCGATGAAAAACACCATGAGGTCAAGGAAAGATGTGGAAAAAGAAAGAAAGAACCAAAACTGAAGAAACAAAAGGCAAAAACAAACCATGCAGGACAAAAACAACGGTCAGAGACAAACACCTGCACGAGTCAGTCTATTCTCTGGAGCTGGATGTTATTTTGGTATTTTTGTCCGAAAGGTTTGTGAATAAATTAGGCTTTAAATTAAAGACGTTTGTCTCCTATAGTCAGTTCAGTTGGTTGTAGTTTGGCGACCCCTATGGCGACAGGTGGTAACTGCAGGTGTGGTATACGTAATAATCCAGGTGCTGGAAATAACGAACTCTGTCCGCCAGACAGGAATGTTGATGTTTGACTATTCTGAAAAACATTCAGTCGTCCAACACGACAAACTTATGAGAACACTCATGGATGATTAGAAACGACCGCCGTACCTCAGGAAGTCTGGAGCCTTTGAGATCATGTTCTCAAAGTCGGCGAAGGAGAGCTTGTTGTCTCCGTCGAGGTCGGCCTCCTCGATGGCTTTATCACACACCAGAGTGACCTCCTCCGGTGTTAGCTCTCCTTTGGTCAGCTTGTTCAGAGTCTTGTTCAGGTCCTCCTTACAGATGAAGTTGTCCCTGTTAAAGTCTGAACCACAATCAGGAGATTACACCCAGAAAGACTGCTGAACAGCATTTCATCACATGTAGATCAGAGACTGTTCGATATTACAACAAGAAGAAAACCTGAACATCTGGGTTCCTCCAGACGCTGTTCAAGTGAAGTTTATACAAATGTCTTCACACTAGTGCTAAAAACAAATCTAGCATCCTAAAGCTAAAAGAAGCTAATGCGACAATGTATTAAGATTCTGCATTGATTGATATACAGTGTGTTTGTTTTACTGTAACAGCCCATAATACTGTTGGTACAATCATAGTTCTGTGTGGACCCTGAACTACAGCCAACATTGTTTTCCTGCAGTCTGGTGAGATTTTTATAACTCACGTCCTGTGGCTAAACCAGAACACATGCTGGACCATGACACGTAGTATACAGTCCTGGACCAGGACTATGTGGACTCTCTCTCTAACCGTAGACCTGCTGTAGCTTCAGTGATTAAGGGATGTTCACCTTCCCAGGTGTTGTAGACTAACCTGAGGACTTCCACCTCAACAAACATCTTACCGTATATCTTGAAGGCGTATATGGTCTTGAGCTCTCTGGGTGAAGTTTCACAGAGAGCAGAAAACATGTCGACGAAGTCGTTGAAGTTCTGGTTCCCCTGTCCGTCCTCTGAGAACGTCTCCACGATTCTGTCTCTGAACGGGTTCTCCTGTCGGGACAAACACAGAAACTTTGACCACATTCATACAGAAAAAAAAATATTTTCGATGTGTTCGATGTGTTAACTACAGAAACAGCTTACACCACATCTGTTATCATGCGGTGTAAATTAGTTGACAGACACCAAGTGCTATAAATTTGTCTGAAGAACAAATAAACTAAAGAACACAAAGAAAACATATAGAAACATGTCTCGGCCTTATGATGAAGAACATTTACTTCAGTACATTAAATCCACCGGCCTCATTCATCTGCCTGCGTCGTCATGGTGATACACAGTCTGAGTGTTGGTAGGGCAGACTCTGGGTCAGCTGTAAATCCTCCCAGCTTATCGTTAATGGTTGGAGGCTCGGCTGTCAGCAGTACACTGAGTGTGTGCGCTGGGTGATGGAGGACATGTTGGTGCTGCTCTCTGAAAACAGCTGTTGTACACATTTTAATGACATTCATGATCTCCAGATGATGAACCCTGATAGCTTTTCATCAAAAGGACATGTTTTCTATCTGTAAACAAATGTTTCAAGGTTCAAACCCCACATGGATCTTTGTGTGTGGAGTTTGTACGTTCTGTTTGTTCCTCTCGCTCCAACAGACAGGACGTTCCTGCCGGTTCCTCTAAGAACTGGAACTGCTGCTGGGCTCTATGCTGTGGCTAAACAGAGTAGGTCAAACATGGAGGTCAAGTAGGTGCAACGTTCTTCCTCAAAACTGTAACTAGACTTCAGGCTGCAGCAGCTACAGAGAGACCACATGGAGACAACAAGAACTGTGATTGGTCAGCTTGGACTGCTTGTGTTTTTCCTACCAGCATCTAAACAGACCCAAGTGTTGTTTGCAGGAATGTTTACATGCTGTTTAATGTTCTGCAGCTGAGCAACTAGTTTTCCTGAATGTTTGTTTGGTGTCTCGTTCAACAAGCTGCAGGACAAGACGTGTTCATGTCTGTGAGTTAGAGCAGAAGGAGACATTAGCATGAAGCTAACGTGTGTTGTTGTTCATAGTCTGTGGCTTTTGTGTTGTGTAGCAGCCTGCTGATTGGCTCAGAGTGACAGTCTGTCCGGCCTGTAATACAACACTGACATCACTGCTTTATGCAGGATTTGATTGGCTGTCTGGAAACCAGTTCTCCGTCCACGCAGATAGAGAACCAACGATGTACTGACTGGTTCATGCACAACTGTACACAAAACATATCAACTGTAAATTTCTCTCAGAGGAGAACACAGGAAGTGGTTTACAGAGCAGGTTGTTGATATGTGCTGTAGCAGAAAACATTTCATTTGGACTTCCAAAAAGCTACAGATGAGTCCATGTAGCAGCATCGCTCACTGTTTGCTGACGCGTCAAACAAGAGGCTGACAGATCTTATCTGGGCACAGATGACAGGTTAGTAGCAGCTCTACCTTCAGCTCAGGCATGCTGACGATGAGACTCAGAGGAACTCTGATGTCGGGGTTGTTGGTGTAATCCAGCGGCACTAAATGTGGAGCCAGCTCACGATATCTGCCATGTAACCTGCAAAACAGCAGAGGACAGACGGCAGGGTTCATATACACACAGTGTACACAGTATATATATATATATATATATATATATATATATATATATATATATACACACACACACACACATGCCACACATACAGTTTATACACAATATATACTCACACAGTATATATACTGTTCATACAGTATACAAACAGTATATACACACACATATACTATAATGGGACAAACACGATGTCCCAACTGATGTGTTCTGTTTAGTCATGATAGCATCATGTCCACCAGACAGACAGACAGACAGACAGACAGACAGACAGGTAGACTCCATGGTGATGAAGGTGTTTGGGGTGAATGTTTATTTAAAACCTGCCGACTTTGCAGCTCACCGCAGGACTTCTTTCCTGGTGAAGAAGGTGCAGTCCTGTAAACACACAGTCAGAGAGAGTCAGAGAGCAACACCACCAGTCAGCCCCATAGCAGCAGCACCATCACATGCAGCAGCACCACATGCAGTAGCATCACATGCAGCACCATCACATGCAGCAGCATCACATGCAGCAGCACCATCACATGCAGCAGCACCATCACATGCAGTAGCATCACATGCAGCACCATCACATGCAGCAGCATCACATGCAGCACCGTCACATGCAGCACCATCACATGCAGCACCATCACATGCAGCACCATCACATGCAGCAGCATCACATGCAGCACCATCACATGCAGCACCATCACATGCAGCAGCACCATCACATGCAGCAGCATCACATGCAGCACCATCACATGCAGCACCATCACATGCAGCAGCATCACATGCAGCAGCATCACATGCAGCACCATCACATGCAGCACCATCACATGCAGCAGCAGCATCACATGCAGCAGCATCACATGCAGCAGCAGCATCACATGCAGCAGCATCACATGCAGCACCATCACATGCAGCACCATCACATGCAGCAGCACCATCACATGCAGTAGCATCACATGCAGCACCATCACATGCAGCAGCATCACATGCAGCACCGTCACATGCAGCACCATCACATGCAGCACCATCACATGCAGCACCATCACATGCAGCAGCATCACATGCAGCACCATCACATGCAGCACCATCACATGCAGCAGCACCATCACATGCAGCAGCATCACATGCAGCACCATCACATGCAGCACCATCACATGCAGCAGCATCACATGCAGCAGCATCACATGCAGCAGCATCACATGCAGCACCATCACATGCAGCAGCATCACATGCAGCAGCAGCATCACATGCAGCAGCACCATCACATGCAGCAGCATCACATGCAGCACCATCACATGCAGCAGCACCATCACATGCAGCAGCAGGATGCAGAGGGAGGCTGGAGCTCAGCCAATCAGCAACAGGAGACACATCCTGTCTGCTCTGGTCTATTCTGTTCTACTCTGTTCTAGTCTCTTCTACTCTAAAACAGACACACCTCATCTTCACCTTAATTGAGATGATGGATCTCTGAAGGACATGAAAAATGAAAACGGCTCTGATCTGATTACCGTTATTACATTAGCGGAATAAAGCCGGGTCCGCGCGGTCTAAAAGCGGACACGGTGCAGTGTCACCTGATACGCCTCCAGCTGCTCATCGGTGAAGGTTGTCTGCTTGTTGCCCATCCTGCTCGGCTGCTTTTCCCATCACACAGCTGCATCACACTGGAAGTTCCTGCTGCTTTGAGATCCGTTTAAATCCATTCAGGACGACATGTTCCGGTCCAGCAGCTGGTCCAACAGCCACGCTCCGGGTCCGGGTTTAGTTCCTCTTCGTCTCCAGGTCGCAGCGGGGCTCTTAGCTGCCGTTTCAGCGCAGAGGAAAAGGGGATTTTTACGCCTCAGCGGTGTGGGTCCCAGGCAGCGTGCTGCCTTCAAGTGCTGCTCGTACAACTTGGCGTCACAGGGCGTAACAGTCAAGTGGCTGCGGTTGGAAATGATTAGAGCTAAAATACACAAGATGCAATAAGATCCATCCATGAAGGCACATTATGTCAAAGAGTGTAAAAGCGCATTTATCAGTTACACAAAGTAAACTGTTCTGATGTACCTTCAGAACAGGTGAGGTGGAACCCATTCCACTGATGGAGTCTCTGGTGATCTGATGAGGTCTGGTTCAGTATAAAGATGTGAGGGATCTCTGAGATAATATAGAACAGTATTTATCCAGAGGGGAACTATTGATCAAGTTCATCTGTTGATCTGCTGACAAATAATGTCTGGGAGACAGATTCTGATATTCCTGACTGTTCCTGAAGGCAGCACTGAGTTAGAGGATGTTGCAGAGCCACACACACACACACACACACATTATGTGTCAGGGTTTTAGTATATACTGTCTGTATAATACATACTGAGGCCATGATGCTTTTGTAGCGGTATTAGTCTTACAGAGCAGAACTAAATAACAGAATTTAACTAACATTAAATTCACCTCGGGGCTCCACCTTTCAAAAAGGGAAAAAAATAACCAATGAATTAATTCAGTGTCAGTCTAATGGTTGCTACAGTGACCTTAATACTTCATACACACAACCCACATAATAACCAAGTTCTTTATAAATGAGGTTTATTAAACTACTAACTAAACACACAACTATAACTAGTAGACAACAAATGAATGAATAAATGCAACCACGAATTAATCCAATGAAAACAGCGACAGACAATTAATGCATGAAGACAGGACCATTTTATCCCGGATGACGCAGTGAATAATCATCCTGAAAGCTGTGTTATCTTTTATAAACACAGGAAACCACTAAGTGGGTAAAACTTAGTATTTGACCAGTGAAATCACCTTAATGCATCGTTCAGCAGCTGAGAGGTTATTGTGAAATACTTTACAATTCTATATCATGATTATATTGAATGGAGATTCTATTCCTGATCCAACACTAAATGACTTTAGGTAATCTATAGCATCAACCCCAATATCACAGGAAAAGTAAAGTTTCACCTGGTGCTTCAGATGGACAGGAGAGCGGTCGCTCTGAAGGGAGGAGGGAGACGTTTCTCCGGTGGGCTCATTCTGGAGGGTTCGGGCCTCCTCGGGTGTGCTCGTCCCCACGTGGCGACTCGGCTCGAGACTCCGTCAGAAGCATTTTCTCTCTGTGTCAGCGGGCAGAGGGATGATAAGGTCTTCACCCCCCCACTTGGCTGGAGTGTGCAGGATTCAGAGTTTCTTCAGTTCTGACTCTGGTTGTGTTAAAACACAGAGGTGGAACAGTCTTCCTTCAGACGGTTCTTACTTTCAAAGTTGGCTGGATGAGGCAGACGGCCTTCAGCATGTTCTGGGCGGCTTGGATGCCGCTGATGGCCAGTCTTCTTCTGTATAGGCTCTACAGGGCAGAGCCAAGCACAGGTCTCCGGACGAACAGGCCAGTGGCCCACTCGCCCGGGACGAGGCAGATCAGTCAATCAGAGAGTTGTAAGAGTCAAGAGAAGAGCGAAGAGATAAGAGAAGAAGGGTTAAGAGTTAAGAATGTGATCTTAGGGGGTCTTCTTGTCTTGTAGTCTCCTGTAAAAGGGGCGGCGATGTCCAAACTCAGCAGCGCGAAACTTTCTTCCACCCTCCCTGGATCTATTCTGTCTTAAGAATTAATTTAGGTAATAAAGTCGATCACATGTCTAATTCTTCCATATTTAACAGTGTGGCGTTCTCTGCTGCAGAACGATACCCAACACCTATAAAGGCAGTCAGAGACAGTGTTAAACTAGGTTTAAAGGCCAATTATACACGTTATAACAACACACAAACATATTTATCATATATGTCTGTAGATATATGCATATGTGCATCTATATGCACAGCAAATTAATGAGTGAATCACAGTAAACTCAATACAAACCAGGGTTTCCTTGATCACAGAGACATCTGTGTGTCTCCTAAGAGGAGAAGATAACAAGCACATAGATCTCTATATGGGGGGATCACTACAGCCCCCTGGAGCCAGACCCAGGAGAGGAGCTTGATGGTGAGCGTCTGGTGGCTGGGCCTTGACTCATGGGGCTTGGTCAGGCACAGCCCGAAAAAACAACATGGAGCCGCCGCCCTGTGGGCCCACCACCTGCAGGGATAGGCATCGGGGTTGGGTGCATTGCAAGCAGTTCGGACTACCCGGCCTTCTTGGAGTTCCTGGGTGGCGTCCTGGAAGGGATACCACCTGGAAACTCCATAGTTCTGCTGGGGGACTTCAACGCCCATGTGGGCAATGATAGTGAAACCTGGAGGGGGGTGATTGGGAGGAATGGCCTCCCCGATCTGAACCCGAGTGGTGCTTTGTTGTTGGACTTCTATGCTAGCCATGGACTGGCCATAATGAACATGTTTGAGCATAGGGTGGTTCGTAAGTCAAGTCAAGTCAAGTTTATTTATAAAGCACATTTAAAAACAACAGCAGTTGACCAAAGTGCTGTACAATCAAAGTAGCAAAAACCCATAAAACACAATAAAACATAAGTACAAAAGACAATAAAATAAAATAAAAATAAAAATAATACAAAATTAAAAATTAAAAGAGCAACTTTCATACTAAATTAAAAGCCAAGGAATAAAAATGTGTTTTAAGACGAGATTTAAAAACAGGCGATGTAGGGGCCAGCCTGACATGCAGAGGCAACTCGTTCCAAAGTTTGGGGGCTACAACTGTAAAGGCCCGATCTCCCCTGTGCTTCAACCTTGATGTTGGCACAACCAGAAGGAGTTGGTCAGCGGACCTGAGTGACCTTGATGGGACGTGTGGGTGCAGAAGGTCAGAGAGATAGGTTGGAGCTAGCCCATTTAATATTATTATAGGCAAACAATAAAATCTTAAAATCAATCCTAAAACGTACAGGGAGCCAGTGAAGGGAGGCCAGTATGGGGAAATGTGCTCGCGTTTGTGTGTTAAAAGACGAGTTGCAGCATTCTGGACCAACTGCAAGCGTGATAGGGAGGCCTGGCTAACACCAACATAAAGTGCATTACAGTAGTCAAGTCGGGACGAGATAAAAGCATGTATAACCCTCTCAAAATCATTAAATGATAAAAAGGGCTTGACCTTAGATAAGAGCCTCAGTTGGAAAAAGCTAGAATTGATCACAGAGTTGATCTGTTTGTCCAATTTAAAATCACTGTCCATTAGCACACCCAAATTTTTTACAGTGGGTTTAACGTATGGTTCCAGAGAACACAGGTCCATATGAGGGGTGTCACCACTGGGTCCAAGTATCAAGACTTCAGTTTTAGTCTCATTGAAGTTTAAAAAGTTCATGGCCCTCCAGGCTTTGATGTCCTTGAGACAGTCCAACAATGTGTCATGGTCCACAAAGGACTCTTGTCTGGACTCTGTGTTTTGTCTTGTTTCCTGTTTTTATTTTGAAATCCCTGGTCTTGTGTTCGTGTGTGCCCTTTACTTCCTGTCATTGTCTGTTTTCCCGCCAGTTTTGATTAGGTTTACCTGTGTCTTGTGCTCACCTGTTTCTGTTTCCCTCGTTGTCTCCTTACCTATATATATACCGGTCCTCTCCCTTTGTTCTTTGTCGCCTCATTGTGTTCCTGTGGTCGTGTGATGTGGTTTCCATTGTTGATTTCATGTTCTTAGTGATTCTGTCTGTTCCTGTGGTTTATTTGGTGAGTAAAGAAATCTTTGGACATATTCAGCCTCCCTGCCTACCTCTGTCTGCATTTGGGTCCTTCTCCTGTTGCCTAGATGGCCTGTCGCGGCAGAGCTGCCTCACAGGCCTTTCTTGACACAATGATTTTAAAGAATTTGAATCATTCCGTTTCAAAGGCAGGTAAATTTGAGTGTCATCTACATAACAGTGGAACGAGATGCCATATTTTCTGATAACGGACTCTAAGGGGAGCATATAAAGAGAAAATAGGATCGGCCCAAGAATAGAACCCTGAGGGACTCCACAAGGAAGAGGTTTTGAGGAGGACACAGAGTCACAAAGGCTGACAGAAAAACTTCTGTCAGACAAGTAAGACCTGAACCACTTCAGATCAATACCTTTAATGCCGACACAATGCTCAAGGCGAGAGATGAGGATACTATGGTCTATTGTGTCGAATGCAGCTGTGAGATCTAAAAGCATAAGAATGGCAGAATCCTCAGAGTCAGTAGCTAATAAAAGATCATTCAGTGCTATAAGTGTACTTGGTACCAGAACACTTTAGGCCGCAGGTCGATGATCGACTTTGTGGTCGTATCGTCAGATCTGTGACCGTATGTCTTGGACACTCGGGTGAAGAGAGGGGCAGAGCTGTCAGCTGATCACCACCTGGTGGTGAGATGGATAAGATGGCAGGGACGGCTGCCGGACAGACCTGTCAAACCCAAACGTGAAGAATTTCTCGCACATCCCGGGGGAGGTTGGGGACATGGAATCAGAGCGGGCCATGTTCAAAGCCTCCATTGCTGAGGCAGCTGCTAGGAGCTGTGGTCAGAAGGTCGTTGGTGCCTGTCGAGGCAGCAACCTTAGAACCCGCTGGTGGACACCGGCAGTGAAGGAAGCCGTTAAGCTGAAGAAAGAGGCTTTTCGGGCTTGGCTAGCCCAGAGGTCTTCTGAAGCAGCAGACAGGTACCGGGAGGCCAGAAGGACGGCGGCCTCGGTGGTCACCAAAGCAAAATCCCGGGTGTGGGAGGAGTTTGGGGAGGCTATGGAGAAGGACTTTCAGTTGGCCTCAAGGAAGTTCTGGCAAACTGTTAGATGACTCAGGAAGGGAAAGCAGGGCTTGGCCCAGGCTGTGTTCAGCAGGGGAGGAGAGCTGCTGACCTGGACTGGGGATGTTGTCAAGCGGTGGAAAGAGCACTTTGAGGAACTCCTGAACCCAACCAACATGTCCTCAGTGGAGGAGGCAGAGTTGGAAGACTCGGGGGAAGACTCACCCATATCCCTGGCAGAAGTCTCAGAGGTAGTCAAAGAGCTTCTTGGTGGTAAGGCGCCAGGTGTGGATGAGATTCGCCCTGAGATGCCGAAGGCTCTGGACATTGTTGGGCTGTCTTGGCTGACACGCCTCTTCACTGTCGCATGGAGGTCGGGGACAGTGCCTGTGGAGTGGCAGACCGGGGTGGTGGTTCCCATCTTCAACAAGGGGGACCGGAGGGTGTACTCCAATTACCGGGGTATCACATTGCTCAGCTTCCCCGGGAAAGTTTATTCCAGGGTGCTGGAACGGAGACTACGACCGATTGTCGAACCTCAGATCCAGGAGGACTCCGTCCTGGCCGTGGCACAGTGGGCCAGCTCTTTATCCTTGCAGGGCTGCTGGGGGGTTCATGGGAGTTTGCCCATCCAGTCTACATGTGTTTTGTCGACTTGGAGAAGGCTTTCGACCGTGTCCCCTGGGGGGTCCTGTGGGGGGTACTGCGGGAGTATGGGGTACCGGGGTCGCTGCTACAAGCCATCCGGTCCCTATATAACCAAAGTGAGTGCTGTGTCCGCATTCTCGGCACAAAGTCCAACACGTTCTCAGTGGGTGTTGGACTCCGCCAGGGCTGCCCCTTGTCACCGATTCTGTTTGTGATATTCATGGACAGGATCTCAAGGTGCAGCTGGTGGGAGGAGAGTGTCCGGTTTGGTGGCCTCAGAATTGCATCTCTGCTCTTTGCAGTTGATGTGGTTCTGTTGGCTTCATCAGGCTGTGACCTTCAGCATGCACTGGGGCGGTTTGCAGCCGAGTGTGAAGCGGCTGGGATGAGAGTCAGCACCTCCAAGTCCGAGGCCATGGTTCTCTGCCGGAAAATGGCGGACTGCCCCCTTTGGGTTGGAGGTGAGTTACTGCCCCAGACGAAGGAGTTCAGGTATCTCGGGGTCTTGTTCACGAGTGAACGGAGCGTGACATGGACAGGCAGATCGGTGCAGCATCAGCAGTAATGCGGGCGTTGTACCGGACCGTGGTGGTGAAGAGGGAGCTGAGCCGGAAGGCAAAGCTGTCGATTTACCAGTCGATCTACGTTCCAACCCTCACCTATGGTCATGAGCTTTGGGTAGTGACCGAAAGAATGAGATCGCGGATACAAGCGGTCGAAATGAGTTTCCTCCGCAGGGTGGCTGGGCTCACCCTTAGTGATAGGGAAAGGAGCTCGGACATCCGGAGGGAGCTCGGAGTAGAGCCCCTGCTCCTTCACATCGAAAGGAGCCAGTTGAGGTGGTTCGGGCATCTGATTAGGATGCCTCCTGGACGCCTCCCTTTAGAGGTTTTCCGGGCACGTCCAACTGGTAGGAGGCCCTGGGGCAGACCCAGAACACGCTGGAGGGATTATATATCTCATCTGGCCTGGGAACGCCTTGGGGTCCCCCAGGAGGAGCTGGAAAGCATTGCCGGGGAGAGGGACGTCTGGACAACCCTGCTTAACCTGCTGCCACCGCGACCCGGCCCTGGATAAGGGGAAGAAAATGGATGGATGGATCCCTGAGTCCTGGTGGGTCATGGTTTATGGTCCGGGGGTCATGCTGATAACATGATGTTTTGGGAAACTTCATCCTTGAGTCTCAACAGAGGCTTGTTTCATGGCAGAGACCATGGCTGTCCCACTTTAGTGGAGGGGAAATCTTTCTCAATGAAGGATGTAAAAATTATTCATAATCAGGCTCCTCATCACGCTACACTTTTTAAATGTCTTTATTTATATTTTGTGTTTTATTTTATTTTCCTGCACAAAGATCCAAACCCTGTCTGAGACATGTACCAGAAATACATTTCAATTAAATACATGTTATTGAAATGTATTTAATTTTTTTTTTTTTTCATGAAGTAACCTTCCTTTGTATCTAACTAAATCACTTAATCACACACAAACACTTATATGTTTACATAAAAAGGAAACGACTAAATAAGTTACAGGTGAATAATTAAAGCGTAATTAATTTAATTAAGTTTGAGTTGTAGGAAACAAGAGAAACTGGATGTAAAGAACACATTTGCTTCAAATCTGGCAACCCTGATTATCGACCTGCCGCCGATGACGTCACACACATGCGCTCTGATTTCAATGCTAGACCAAAGATCCTCTATGCTTTGATTGATGGATCACTACTATGTCCAAAGAGTTTCCTGTAACGTCAAAAATGAACAAACATATCGACATAAAATATACATTTCACATCTACGGCATCTGTTAAAATTGCACATGAAAATAAAAAATATTAATAAAGTGTGTTTGCACAAAAGAAATGGTTAAGAAAAGGAATACTGTGCAAAATATCTATCTATTGATGTGTCTGAGTGAGTCCTCTTCCTCAGAGAGGATCTGGGTCCCGGCTCAGAGTGAGTCCTCTTCCTCAGAGAGGATCTGGGTCCCGGCTCAGAGTGAGTCCTCTTCCTCAGAGAGGATCTGGGTCCCGGCTCAGAGTGAGTCCTCGTCCTCAGAGAGGATCTGGGTCCCGGCTCAGAGTGAGTCCTCTTCCTCAGAGAGGATCTGGGTCCCGGCTCAGAGTGAGTCCTCTTCCTCAGAGAGGATCTGGGTCCCGGCTCAGAGTGAGTCCTCTTCCTCAGAGAGGATCTGGGTCCCGGCTCAGAGTGAGTCCTCTTCCTCAGAGAGGATCTGGGTCCCGGCTCAGAGTGAGTCCTCGTCCTCAGCAGAATGGCAGGCAGCGCGTGGAGGTCAATGGTAAGAAAAGAATGATTTGTAAACGCAGGAGAACCCGAGGGCGGTGTAAACAGTCTGGAGCTGTGGTTCTGTGGTTCTGTGGTTCTGTGGTTCTGTAGTTCTGTGGTTCTGTAGTTCTGTGGTGTCTCTGAACGGGGCGTTATACGTTTCCATTAGCACGTTAGCACGTTAGCTAGCCTACGTGTGCCCTTCAGGTGATGACAGTTGGGCAGCTAGCAGCTAGCAGAGCTAACTGAGGAGAGTCCGGGTCCCGGTGCTGTTAAGTCCGCCTCACAGCGGAGGACAGGACCGAGACTAGGAGCTGTATAAAGATCATGTAGCAAGGCTGGAAGCAGGACAAAAGTGATGTCAGTAGTTCGTTAACCTGCTCAGTGCGCAATAAAATACATCAAATGTAGAAGTTGGTAAAGAATAAACAGTTCTGTGATTTTATATATATATATATATATATATATATATATATATATATATATATATATATAAATTATAATCTCCACGCAGCAGCAGAAGGCTGCACAGACACACAAACTGTTTGTTGGAGTGACCTTCATGTCTCCTGTCTTCATGTCTCCTGTCTTCATGTCTTCATGTCTTCCTGTCTGCTGTCTTCCTGTCTGCTGTCTTCCTGTCTTCATGTCTCCTGTCTTCCTGTCTGCTGTCTTCCTGTCTGCTGTCTTCCTGTCTGCTGTCTTCCTGTCTTCATGTCTCCTGTCTCCTGTCTTCCTGTCTGCTGTCTTCCTGTCTGCTGTCTTCCTGTCTGCTGTCTTCCTGTCTTCATGTCTTCATGTCTTCATGTCTTCGTGTCTTCATGTCTTCATGTCTTCATGTC
>SEMN01001340.1:0-67920 GCA_005408345.1 Macquaria australasica | reverse complement strand
CAGGAGGAAGCAGAATAGAGTCGATGTGTGTAATCTGCAGTTTTATGTCTCTTGTCTCTCGCTGATGCTCGGGGATTATTTTAAACTTTCTTGGGTTTGTTGGACGTCGTTCTCTTTCTTCGACTCTTTCTGAAAACAAACCGTCCTGAGAGACGTGAAGAAGCAGCGGCGGTCGCCCTTCGATTCATCGCTCCTTCGTGGATGCATCATCGCCCCCTGTAGTCTAAACTAAAGCTACAGGATGTGAACTTATATCCTACAGCAAATACATAAACGTACATAAACTGAGAAATATCTATATTATCAATACTTTTTTCCTGATATGTCTTATCGTCCGAGCTCACTCATCTGAAATCGTGCAGAAGAAATGACGTCTGTGATGAGACGAAAGTGCAGCAAACACTCGGGACGTCATTTTCTCATATTTTGAAGCATTCAAGTCTTAGAAACATGGACATGTAAATATCAGGCTGTTTCTCAAAGTGGATCTGAAGTGTTTTGAATCAGTTTGTAATCATGGAGCGACCGTAAGCAACACTTCAGCTGGATTCTACCGTTCAGACATGTCACCTGTTGTGGACTAAACAGCGAGCGTCCTCAGACTAACAGAGCGGGAGCAGATCTTTTCCCTCGGTGGCTCCGTCCACCTCTCAGGGAGATGGCGGCGGCCATCGCCAGCTCCCTGATCCGACAGAAGCGTCAGGCCCGCGAGACCAACAGCGACAAGGTCACCACCAACAAGAGACGCTCGAGTCCAACTAAAGACCCGAGGTCTCTGTGTGAGAGACACATCTTCAGCGTCTTCAGCAAAGTTCGCTTCTGCAGCGGAAAGAAAAGACCTGTACGCCGGAAACCAGGTGGGTTCACAGACTCAGAACCGTTTGATTTGGACTCTGAGACCGACCGACTCAGCATTTACCAAACTGCCAGCTATCAAAACAGAAACCTTTAGCCTTTAACTCTCAGTACTGTGTGACAAAGTTTAGCTGGAAGCAGTGCAGGCGGTGACTGACTGACACACGTTTTCCCCTCTGGGCTACCGTAGTTGTATGCACTCACTGCTGAGACCGTTCAGTGCTACAAACCCGTATACTCGACTCGACTCGGCTCGGCTTGGCGGCTGCTGGTACCAGCTCTGTAAATACTTGACACCGAAGATTACTGAGGAGATCTGGAGAGTCTGGGGCTTCAGGGCTCAGCGGATTCGTTTATGTTAGCATGTTAGCATGCTGATGTTAGCATTTAGCTCAAAGCACCACTCACAGAGCTGCTAGAATGGCTGCAGACACAAGGTTACGATCATGTCTGCTGTCAGTGTGTTATTATGACCACAGCTTACACCAGCCTATAGTTACTTCTCCTCCAATATCGAAAACACGACTTCATGAGTTTTTGGTTCGAAGGCACTGAGTCGACATTCAGCCTCTGGAGCTTCAGTCGTTCACTGCAGATTCCTCAGCATCATCTGTTGCTTCATACATGCAAAAGAAACTGAAGTACAGCCAGTAGTCGTATTAAATACTGCAGAAAGATGTTTAATATTTAATGCAGGTAAAAAAGTGTGTTTCCAGCTCCTCTAGTGATGTCAGCAGACCTCTCAGAGGAACCTCCTCCTGCAGGATAACCAGTTTCCTCCTCAGGGAGCAGGAGGAGACGCAGTGTGTCGGACCGCTGGACGCATTTCAACATTTACACATTTAGGAGCTGCATTTCTCTCATTAGCCGACACCCCGCTGCTGCGAAGCGCTTCATGTTTTCTTGGCAGAACAACACACAGCTTCTTAAAGGAGCTGTTGTACAGCATTGCTGCCTGATCAGCTGCTCCACAGACTTCTGTAACTCCTCCACTGAGCAGTTTGTAAGTTATTAGTTATTAAAGAAATCTCTGCAGCTTCTGAATCACTGACTCGTTTACTTCAATGTCAGCACTTCTGTTGGTGACAACATGTTACTGCAAGACGTCTGATCCACTCTGAAGTACTGCAACACAAAACACATACTTTATACTGAGTCTGTGCTGAGTCTGCTCTGAGTCTGCTCTGAGTCTGTACTGAGTCTGTACTGAGTCTGCTCTGAGTCTGCTCTGAGTCTGCTCTGAGTCTGTCCTGAGTCTGCTCTGAGTCTGCTCTGAGTCTGTATTGAGTCTGTACTGAGTCTGCTCTGAGTCTGTACTGAGTCTGCTCTGAGTCTGCTCTGAGTCTGCTCTGAGTCTGCTCTGAGTCTGTACTGAGTCTGCTCTGAGTCTGCTCTGAGTCTGTCCTGAGTCTGCTCTGAGTCTGCTCTGAGTCTGCTCTGAGTCTGTACTGAGTCTGTACTGAGTCTGCACTGAGTCTGTACTGAGTCTGTTCTGAGTCTGTACTGAGTCTGTACTCAGTCTGCTCTGAGTCTGTGCTGAGTCTGTGCTGAGTCTGTACTGAGTCTGCGCTGAGTCTGCTCTGAGTCTGTACTGAGTCTGTACTGAGTCTGCTCTGAGTCTGTGCTGAGTCTGCTCTGAGTCTGTGCTGAGTCTGCTCTGAGTCTGCTCTGAGTCTGCACTGAGTCTGTACTGAGTCTGTACTGAGTCTGTACTGAGTCTGTTCTGAGTCTGTACTGAGTCTGTACTCAGTCTGCTCTGAGTCTGCTCTGAGTCTGTACTGAGTCTGCTCTGAGTCTGTACTGAGTCTGTACTCAGTCTGTACTGAGTCTGTACTGAGTCAGTGCTGAGTCTGTACTGAGTCTGTACTGAGTCTGTGCTCAGTCTGCTCTGAGTCTGTACTGAGTCTGCGCTGAGTCTGCGCTGAGTCTGTACTGAGTCTGTACTGAGTCTGTGCTCAGTCTGCTCTGAGTCTGTACTGAGTCTGCTCTGAGTCAGTGCTGAGTCTGCTCTGAGTCTGCTCTGAGTCTGCACTGAGTCTGTACTGAGTCTGTACTGAGTCTGTTCTGAGTCTGTACTGAGTCTGCTCTGAGTCAGTGCTGAGTCTGCTCTGAGTCTGCTCTGAGTCTGCGCTGAGTCTGCGCTGAGTCTGTACTGAGTCTGTACTGAGTCTGTGCTCAGTCTGCTCTGAGTCAGTGCTGAGTCTGCTCTGAGTCTGCTCTGAGTCTGCTCTGAGTCTGTACTGAGTCTGCTCTGAGTCTGCTCTGAGTCTGTACTGCTACAAACTGCTAACAGGAAGTTGTGTTCTTGCTATTGTTATGTTTTCAAACAAAACAGAAGAAAACAGCAATAAATCACTGTATTAAAAACAGTTTAATATGCAGTTGCATGTATAGATAATGACGTGATGGTTGTCATAGTAACACAACGCTTTTCAGTCAGAAAATTAGTGAAAGATCTCAACCCTCAACACGGTCTGACAGGACGCTACTCGGCTTACAGCTTTACGGAACCTGTTTTTGTTTTGTTCTGTTTGTTTTGTCCTTGTAAACCTTAAATATGAGCTCATTTTAATTCTAAAGAAAATGAAAGAAATACATTTAATATATTTGACTATTACATTGTTTATATATTTATCTGTAAATCTGCAGAGCTGTTGGCTTTTATTCTGAGTGACTGAGAATATTATATATTTACCTTAATATTGATAAAACACAACAAAACATAATATTAAATCTAAATGCATGTTATATTGGGGGCTCAGGGGCTCTAGAGGTCTGGACTCAGTACACGTGACAAAGCAACATAACCAGGTTCAACTGATGATAACAACGATCGAAAAAACATCAAAGTAGAAATGAGGATCTGCTCTGTTTCATGTGATCGCACATGAAGTCGCTCAGTGAGGAACATTTTATCAAACCAATCATAATCAATAAAAGACAAAATAACAATTCTAATTAATCAACAATAGATCAATCGTCAATGCAAGTCTTGATTTGAGCTTTTAGCTGCTGATTGTCTCCTGCTGACTCACAGTGACTCTGACACGGCTGTTGGTTATTGATCAACCACACGATCAATACTTGCTGTCAGCAGCTGTTTACATGATCCATTAACATTCTTCATTCATAATAACCATCTTCACATGAACATTAAATACTGTCAGAGGGACAGAAGTCCTCCGGAGGGAAAACTGTTTTCTTCTTTCCAAAACTTTATCGACCAAAACACATTTCCATTTCACCGTTCATTAATCAATACTGTCAAAGTTTATATCTGAAAAATAATAATAAGGCAAGAACAGTACAGAAATAAACTAATTATAACAGATAAAACTTCAAGAAAAGAGTTCAAAAATAGCAAAAACAGTTGTTGAAAGAAAATGAAAACATGTTCACAGTTTTACACAGAAACGACCTTTCAGGACCACAACATTTCTAAATGATAAAAGAATCTCTGATCCTCACGTTTACATTTACACGTTGTTGAAAATCAATTTTTTGATGAAAAATCTGACCAAAAGTTATCAACAGATTTACAAAAGACACGAACCAGTGATTCAGGTTCGATTCCTTGGTTCAGTTTTACAAAAAGGAAGTTGTCATCAATATTAGTGAAGCATAAAATCTTGCATAAAAGCATAAAATGTGATTGGGAAGCATGAAGCGCTTCCTGTGTTTTTGTTTGAATGATTGTTTCGTTCAGGTTCGTCTCCTCTGGTTGAGACTCTGTGAACACAAGGCTCAGTTTAAATGATGTGTGGTTTTCATCATGTGATGATGAGACTCAGACGTGTTGAATCTCTCAGCTCCTCCTCAGACGGTGCGACACACACTTATAAATATAACTTCCTTCAGAAAAAGACCTCTGGATCAGTGAAGAGACCTCACACAGTGAACAGCACACGATGTTAACAATGGATCCAATGAACACACAGAGTCAACAGCTCTGCAGCTTTTTAGTTTTGGTTTTACACAGTGTTTTAATGGGTTTTCTGCCCTGATGAAGGAGGTTTTAAAGGGTGGAAACCCTTTAAATGTACAAAACAACAGGTAGATTAAAGGTAGCCTTTCATTTGTACAGTACAAGGAAATTAAGGTGCAAATTCAGGGGTTTTAAATGGATTATCTCTGCAGTTTAAGAGGTTTTTAAAGGCTAAAGAGCAGTCCCTCAGTTTTCACCTATAAGGTACAAATGAAGTGATGGCTTCCATGTTATCTGATCAATATAAATTGTTTTGTTTTAAAATATATTACAACTCATTCATTTACTCTCCCCTGAAATCATGATGACATCCTTATCAATTAATGAAAGATTCAGTTTTATAGTGTCACTTAGTGGGATCATCACGCCGCTCTGCGTCTGCTGGAGGTCGGTGGAAAATACTGTGAATTAAAACTTTACATTACATTTGGTTTCAAGTAGCTCGAACAACAGACTTCAGCTGACATGAAGCATCGGCTATATCAGAGCTTTCAGAGGAGTCAGAGCTCCTCAGCTGGAATTAGGACTTGTTGACGTGAACTCTCTCTACGAATCAGAAACTGGTAATTACAGTAATATGACATTAAGGAGAAGATCATGGTTAAAAGAGATCAGTGTTGAGTGTTGGAGACGTTCTTCTTTCTGCAGCTGGAGTCACATTAAACAAACTGTTGTCTCTTCTCTGTGTGTCCGGTCAGACTCAGGGTTTGTTTAGCCTAGCTTAGCACAAAGACTGGAAGCAGGGGGAAACTGTTAGCCTTGCTCCATCAAAAGAGAAAACAGCTCCAAAGAAAGATCCAGAACTCCGATGACGGACGGGTGGAGAGAAAAATAAAACAGTTATTATTTTTTTATTTCTGATGTGACGACTTTTAATATCTCGGCCTGTCGGAGACAAAAGCTTAAAGGAGGAGAGCTTTAAACAATTTGTCTTGTTTTTGAGTGTTTCTGTCTGTCTGTCTGTCTGTCTGTCTGTCTGTCTGTCGGTGTGAATGTTAAGTAGCACAGCAGCCTGCTCCACATTAGCCTCTCTGTATTTGGGTCTATTTCTGCCGGAGATGAGTCCTTCTGGCCCACATTGTCATCTGGAGCATCTCCTCCTCTCCTCAGCTCCCCGTGTTTACTCCTCACACCTTCAGTCGCCGGCATCCTGATGTGGCTGTTGATGGACGCATGAGATGCTGTGTGTGTGTGTGTGGTCACCTGTAGAGAACAGAAGATTAGTGCACTATTTGTTTAGGCTGTTGGTGGAGTTCAGAGCAACAACTGCAGGAAACAAAGCTGGAAAAGCTGTTTAAAGTGGAGGGAAACCGCACCACTGCAGAACTGTAGTACTACCTGCACTGTGCTGTTTTATCTTGCAAACATGAGATAAGAAGAGATGACATGAGATCAGATGGGATTAGAGGAGAGGAGATGAGGTGATAATGGAGGATGAGATAACATGAGGGAGCAGAGAGATTAAATTAGAATTAAAATGAGGGGAGATTATATAACGAGGTGAAGAGAGAGGAGACGTGATTCAGAAGCAGTTCAAGACTTAAGTGAAGAACAAACACTGAAAACAACAGACCTGGACACGGATGTTGTTCTTGCTGTTGAGCTGTGACATGAGAATAAAGGGATGTGAGAGCTGAACAGAGAACTGCTCTGGAAGACGAGTGAAGGGGATGAAGAGCATCTGTAGCTGCAGGAGCCTCCAACAGACCCCTGCAGCTGAATAATACATGTGCTGAGTGTTTAGAGTGATGGTGGCTGAACTACTGCTACTCTGTGTGTGTGTGTGTGTGTGTGTGTGTGTCCTGTATTAACCTGACGTCTCAGTGTGTGTTAGCAGTATATGACTCTTATCTGTGTGTGTGTGTGTGTGTTTCAGAGCCGCAGCTGAAGGGCATCGTGACGCGTCTCTTCAGTGAGCAGGGCTTCTTCCTGCAGATGCAGCCTGATGGAGCCATCAGCGGAAACAAGGACGAGAACAGCGACTACAGTGAGTCTCTGCTGCTTCACCTGAGCTTTAACACGTTGACATGCCTCCTGATCTGCCCACACACACACCTGGATCTTAGCTTAAGAGGGGTTTCCCAAAGGCATCAGAACTTTTAGAAATGATGGTAGACGAGCTGAGAGCATCTAAACCTGAACCCGCCTTCTTCTTCTTCTGTTGCATCTTTAAGTTCATGCTTTTCTCCCACCACTGATGCTCTCAGTGCTGTTGGACAAACACAAACACAGATCTGACTAAATGAGGCTGCACACAGGAGGGTGTGTTGTTGTGTATCCACTCCTCATCAGCAGTGATCACAGTGATGACTGCAGCACTTCGGTGGAGAGGCATGTGGAGGCTGCTGGGTTTTTGTTGGCACCATCAATATAATGTGATCTTTATTTGTTGGTGCTTTTCATAAACTGTATATAAAGATGGCCGACGCGTCTCCCCTTCCGCTATCTGCCACTATCTGTTCTGAAAGGGCACCGTGGCTGCTTCCTGGGCTTAGCTCCGCCCAGGACGATTGTGATTGGTTTAAAGTAAATACAAACAAGCCAGAGTGTTTTTCCCACCAGACTGATAACGGGTTCAGCCAGACCTCCTCCAGAGCCCAGCACTAAAACCTAAAGTGGAGTAGTCCCGTCCCACTCCCACAAAACTCCTCCCGTCCAGCCAGCAGACAGGAGAGAATAAAAAAGACAACAGAACGACGAGCATCATGTTCAAAATAAAGAAAATAGAGTTTATTCATATTAGAACTGCATATTTACTGTATATATAAAACTGACCTGTTGTCCCAGTCACGTGATGAAGAGTGAAACTGACTCCCATCCTGTTGGAATCCCGAAAAATTGTCATCCTCTGGTGTGGAGAAAGGTCTGGCCGTGAGAGACTAGAACAGAACTACACCCCTGATGGAGGGTGTGAATATTCATGAAGATTATAAGAAGCGTCAGCGTCTTCCTCGAGCGGCAGCTGAAGTTTATTTTACTCTTAAACTGACGTGAAGCTGAAGGCTTAATGTTGGCTGAGCGTAAAGCTGTAGACAGCTCAACACGCCGCGCTGCTTTAAAATGGGTTTAGGTCTTCACGGCGTTCACATGCACCACAGTTTTCAGTCTGTGTGCAGCAACATGATTCAACTGAACCAGGAAGTGTCTGATCATAGGATGTTGGAGTGCCGGCTGTGGATCTGGGTTTTTCTCAGACCGGCTGGATGAGCTCAGGATTACAGACTCTGCTGCTTCTTGTAAATCCTCTCCTCTGTTTGGAACAGAGGAGCAGAAAGAGGACAAGAGGAGGAGGAGGAGGAGATGTTTTGGACTTCCCTCTCAGATCATCTCTGTGTCTGAGTTAAATAAAGGAGGATTAACAGCAGCCATCGCCACAGGCCTCTTCCTCCTCCACCACCTCCTCCTCATCCTCACCCACACTGCAGCTCTCTGTCCCCGAGGATTAAATCCCCCCCCCCCCCCATGTTCAGTGTCTTCTTCTCTGTTTAGCAGCGTCACATCCAGCAGCCTGAGTGTAAAGTGGTGTAATGTGACTTCCTGTTGAGTGGGTTTGATTTACAGGAGATACAAGGTTTTTAAAGTACAAGATGGGTTTACTGTCACTTACAGAAATCTGACTTTTGTTTGTTTAGTCTGAAGGAAAAGATTTTAATAACAAGACTTTTTGGTTTCAAATTTGTTCTGCCACAAATTCATTTTATATTTAAGATACATTTGACCTCCTTGTCTCTCTGTCTGTTTCTCTGTCTGTCTCTCTGTCTGTTTCTCTCTCTCTGTGTGTCTCTCTGTCTGTTTCTCTCTCTCTGTGTGTCTCTGTCTCTCGCCCTCCAGCCCTGTTTAACCTGATCCCAGTAGGTTTGAGGGTTGTGGCCATCCAGGGAGTGAAGGCTGGACTCTACGTGGCCATGAACGCAGAGGGATTCCTCTACACATCAGTAAGAAAACCTGTCTGTCTGTCTCCCTGTCTGTCTGTCTGTCTGTCTGTCTGTCTAAATACATGCTGTAGCCTGAAAGCATGTCAGGCTGCTGGCAGAGCTGCAGGATGTCGCGATAAAACCAACGTTTAGGTGAAATGTTCACCGTCTGACTGCACATGTTTGAAAAGACTCTAAAATTAATGGATAGTTTGTTGTGTGATGAACCCAAAATAATGTTCTACTTATTTTGAACTTTTTAGAAACACCAGATAAAAATATTCACACACTTTATGTCCAATATGTCTTCAGTCATTTCCTGCTCACCTGATGATTCCCACAATAATGTACAAATACAGGTCTCAGCGAGCAACGTTGTAAACTCACACACTAACATGTACAGTGTCCTCAGACTGCAGCTGCTTCACAGTAAAAGCCCTCCAGGGTTGATTCATTGCTTTGATTTGAGTTGGAGGGCTTTTAATGTGAAGTAGCTCAAAGATTTTCAGCTGTGACTTTATAAAGAAAGATCTTTTTTCCAAATACTCTGCTTCTTCTTAAAAAGAAGTTATGAATTAAATCCAGATTTGTAAAGGTTCAGATGACAGATTTCAGTGGTATTCTGGATTATATGATTCAATTATCAGACGTTTTATTTTTAAAATGCAGTATTGTGCTGCATTCATGTGCTGCTGCAAAAGCAAAAGTCGGCTGCTGAACAACAGACAAACAGCACAAAGTGATGTGCAGCTGCAGCCAGAGCAGGTTTTCTTCATCATCACAGGTCCGAGTCTGGAAACATCAGGGAGCTTTACTGTCCTGCTCAAGAGAAACTGTTCACCTTCCTGGGAGAGTTTTCTGAAAATATCCCAGCCCTGAGATAAAGTTACTCAGCAGGTTTCTCGTTTTTCCACCATGTGTGATCAGAGTGATCTTCTTTCAAGATATTTATATAAAATGTCACATTATCTCACAGATAAAGTTCCTCCTGCGTTCTGGTGGAACGAAAAGCTCCATTTTAGAATAGTATCTGTTGCAGAAGGTAATAATGACAATAATTACCAGGACAGCCCTGATCAGCCTGCAGTGCAGACAGTGTTGTCTTGCTGCTTCGCCTCACTGAGTCCATCCACCACCATCCATAATTCATGTCGGCTCCTTCCATAAAACTTTAAAATGCAATTCTTCACTCACTGTGTGCACGGCATGAGAAACCAGACGGAGTGATGGAGGTAGAGAGAGATGATACAGCTGTGTGTGCAAACAGGAAGCAGCTTTTCTCTGTAAGACGAGGAGTCTCTGTGAAACGGGACGCTCGATTTAAAGGAAGTAAATGTGACCGCTTTGTCATTTTATTTCTTATAAATTCTGTCAACACATCCCACAAGTCCGAACGATGGCCGTGCTGTCAACGTTGGATGTTTTTAAGGTGTAACTGCGAGTGATTGCGGCTCTTTTTGCTCTTAGAATATCCCTGTACCTCCAACTTAACTCCCACTCAGCTGCTTGTATTTATGGTCTGTAGCGTTCGATATGAATCAGCCATCGTAGCTCCACTTGCTGCTGACAGCCAGGTGAAGCCCAAAGCTCCTGTGCAATCGATTTTCAGGGCTTGTTAAATTTTAAGATCAAGAAACAGAAAACCAAATCTGCCCGTACGCAGACGATGTCTTGCTTTATGTCCTGAACTTCCTGTCTCTCTGCTGCGTCTTTGGCTGTTTTTGGCAAATCACCACAGAGCTTCCAGACGAATTTCACACTCAGTTGCATTAAATTAATTTAAATTTGCACATGCTAACGTGCACATCAGCATTGCTTCAAGCCTTCATCAGTCTTCACTGTGCCCACACGTACTGATACCAGGTGGAAATGTAAAGGCCTGTGATCAGGTCTCATTATCCAGATCCAAACCCCATATTAAGACCAGATGAAGACTTTTGTCACATTTTGGGGTAAACTGATTAATTGGCTAAAGATATGGACTCAGCTGCAGGTGGAGGGTTTCTCCTCCTCCTCCTCTTGCTCTGTGCAGTTATGTAGAAACATTACAGTGAAGTGGTGGTGTGTGTTGGAACGCCCCGCTGTCTAAACACACTTCCTGATATTTGATGCGGGCCGTCTGCTGGGAGCCAAAAACCTGTTTCCATCATCATCCACTCCCTCTGTTTCCTCTCTTCTTCCTCACCACGTGCTGAATAACAAATGAAATGAAATGATGGCTGATTAGACAGAATAATTACGTATTCACTGATTTCTGATCTGTTTTATGTCAGTAAACTGAATCTCTTTGGGGTTTGGACTGTCAGCCGGACAAAACGAGACATTTGAAGACGTCACACTGGACTCAGATTATTGATAATAAAAAATAATCAGTTGTCCTGATAATACAGTATACACCTGCTAACAATAGTGCAGGTTTGTTAACTTCTTATTTCTGAGTCGATGAGTGTTTAATGGTAGAACAGGTTACTCCATCGTATGGGTTTGTTCTGCTCTGATTGGCTCTCTGCTCCTCCTTGACCACCTGTTATATCCAGAGGGCGCGCACACACACACACACACACACACACACACACACACACACACACACCTGTTATACCTGGAGGGAACTGCAAGGAGCTAAATTTACTTTAATCCATCCCAACAGAGTCAAGTTTGGCCTCAGCAGTCCATCTTTAACAACATGGATCTGAGTTTCAGTCCAGTTCTTTGTACAAACGTAGCTGACTGATCTACTGAACTGCTCATTTAGACTGACTGTGTGTGTGTGTGTCAGGATGTGTTCACAGGAGAGTGTAAGTTTAAGGAGTCGGTGTTTGAGAACTACTACGTCATCTACTCGTCTACGCTGTACCGGCAGCACGAGTCGGGCCGGGCTTGGTTCCTGGGCCTCAACAAGGACGGAGTCATCATGAAGGGAAACCGCGTGAAGAAGACCAAACCCTGCTCGCACTTTGTCCCCAGACCCATCGAAGGTGAGACACACACACACACCTGTGGACACCTGGTCTCTCAGTCTTCTGCAGAGTCACAGAGATAGTTAGCCTAGCTTAGCACAAAGACTGGAAGGAGGGGGAAAAGAAAAGAAGATTTAAATAAAATAAAGGCAATACATCTCTTTTCTGTAAAGCATTTCAAACATGTTCAAAAAGATTTTCACACAATAAAACAAATGTATGTAGTTGTTTCTGTAAAGTTCACAGGATGATTTATGTAAACAGTTTTATAAAATAACTTCTGCTGGCTTTGTTGCCAAAATCTGTTTTTAAAGGACCAGATCAACATACAGCAGACTGTCTGCTGTATGTTGTTACACTTTCTGTCCTTTATATTTAAATTAATGTCTGTCTGAAACACTGCTGCCTCACGTTAGTCTTTAAAAAACAGTCAAAAGAATAGTAGTGCACCAGAGACTTTGCTGTGAAGTTACATATGTAACTATAGTTCTGTGAAGTCTGTGCAACCTCCAGAGTCTGTATCGAAGAGACAAAAATAAAGTGACAGTAATTTACGGACTTTTGAACTGTTATTATTAAAAAGCATAATATTGAATTGTTTGTGACTAAGACGACAGGCTGTGGAGGTATTGATGGAGGTATTGATCAGGTTGGGAGGGGGTCCGAGCTCGTGGTGCGTTTGAGGTTTGAGCTGCGTCGGTGAAGAGATGAAGGTCATCCTGCAGGAACTTCCTTTGAGTCTGAGGACAAGGTGAAGCTCTAATATCACAGATGGAGGTTTAACAGGAAACATGAAGCTCCGTCTCTGCTTTCAGCTGCTCTGTCTCCCCCCCTCCTCCCCCATCTTCGTTTAAAAATACTGTCACCTTCCTCTTCCTCCTCTCCCTCTGTCCATCTCCTCCTCTTCCTCCACGTCCTCCAACCTCTCCACATCTCACTCCTCCCATTTCTCCCCCTTTCCTTACCTTTACCCCCCCCCCATCCTGTGTCTGTCTGCACGTAAACAGTAATATTTTATATTACATCCTGTACCTGTACGTACATATTTGTCTGTTCTCATGTTGTTTATTTAGTGATTGATGGGATGTGGCTGCTGTAACTGATAAAGTATTGTGTGTGTGTGTGTGTGTGTGTGTGTGTCCACAGTCTGCATGTATAAGGAGCCGTCGCTGCACGAGCTGGAGGAGAAGCTGCTGAAGGAGAGCTCGCGGAGCCCGTCGCTGAACAGCGGGAAGCGGGCGAGGAGCCGGGAGCGTGACCAGGAGCAGCAGGAGGACTGCACAGAGCAGTCCGGATCATAGCCTGCAGCGCCCCCCAACGGCAGAGGAGGAAGAGGAGGAGGAGGAAGAGGAGGAGGCGAACTCCCATTTTAACACTCCCTCTGTTCAGCAACTGCAACCACACCAACGACAACAACCGCCACGACGGGGCGACGACGACGACGAAAACAACGAAAAAAAGAAGCTAAAAAAAAAAAAAAAAACGGGGGAAAATCTCGCTTGTGTTGAAATATTTTAAATCTAATGGGGGGTGGGGCTGGGGGGGCAAGGGATAGGGGGCTTGTTTGACAAAAAAAATCAGGACGTTGATGATGATGATTTACATTTTATGCAAAAAGCCCTGTTGATATGGCGCCCGGAGGCTAGCACACCTACTCTTCATCGCCACATTGTAATCATCATCATCATCATCACTGTCACCATGGTGACGAAATGTTTTCCGTGTCGAGCGAGCGCTGAGAACTCTGAAGCTTTAAGCCATGTAGACACTCCTTTCATTTCTTGATGAATGCAAAAACTTTCGCACTTTCAACACGCTGCGCTTCTTCTTCTTCTTCTCTGTGTTGTTCTGTCCAATCACAGAGAAGATTTGTTTCTTCAGCTGTTTGTTTCTGTCGGGGTTTTTGGGGAGTCGTGGGTTTTGTTGCTTCAGAGGGAAACAGCACTGACAGACTTCCTGTTCAGACCGAAATCAGTCGGGAACAGAAACTTCACGTTCCTGCAGTTTTTACATTCAGTTCATTTCTATGAAAATCAACTTCAGGGACGGGGGGGGGGGGGGTTCTGCTTCTTCAACAAAAAACATAAAATACTGCATTTATGTAAATCTAGAAAATAGCACGATATATTTAAAGTGGTAACTATATCCTTCATATTAATGTTAATCAAACAAAAGAATATATACATGCAAAGATCTTTTCAGCCCTGAGGAGAGTCTGCAGGCTTTGCTCTTGAGTCAACTAATCAGAAAGTTAGTGCAGCCTGAGAGGCATGACCCAGGGCAAACAAAGCTTCTCGTCCTCGCTGCTGCTTGTAGTTTATTTCCAGTGTGAGGTCGTAATTAAAGGTGACCCAGACGAGCGTGTATTTAATTTAAATGTTTTGTTTTATTTTCAGCAGCTGAGCAGTGAATGCAACACTCACAAACCCCAACAGATAAACAATAAGATGGACGTGAATTTGGTCTGTTGATCCCGACCAGCAGCCGAGTCCTGAAACTCAAATGTCGGAGGGTCCTTGAACAGCGACTGTTAGTACGCCATGTGATATTTAACACAAATGAAACAGGCAGCACAGCCACAGTGATGATGATTTTCATAGAAAGGAAGTGAAAACCTGATGACGATGAGCAGGAGGGTGAAGGACAAAGGACGACACAGACCTGATCAGCTGCTCAGACACAAAACCGCCTCCCCTTCGTGCTGCGTTCAGATGAAAAGGTCTTGTTGTTCTTCACAGTGTTGAGAAGCTGCAGGCAGAAATGTTGCATGAGACACTAACAGCTGATGTGTAACTCTGATCCGGTCTGAACAGGACTGAGTCCACTCTGTTACCTGTCCAGGTGTGTTCAAGAACTCTGTACGATACGATATATGATATACGACAGTCTTCTGAGGATGTTAACGTGTCACAGCGTGTATTCGACAGCCTAAAACTTGCACACGTTGTCCTGTTTTGAACACGATTGAATGTTTTGTTTTCACCTCAGTCATTGTGATGCAGTCGGCCACGCTGCGCTCTGATTGGTGAACGTTTAAATAGGGGCGTGCTGATTTGTTTAAAATAAGTTTAACGAGCAGGCTGATTATTGACGTTTTTTTGAATCGATGTTTATTTTCAGATTTAAGCGGGTCGGCTTCGAGCGGCATGTCATTGACGTTGCAGCTGATTACTGGTAATTGATTGATTAGTTTTTGGGAAGGCACCTGGACTCAAAAACAAGCAAAAGTCTTTTTTTTTAATCTCCTCATGAATCAAAGTTCATAGTTTTTCTTGCTCAGGCGGTCATGAAAACTCAGATTCAAATTTAATTATTATTTTTTAATTATTGATTATTGGCCTCCATTCCAAAATCACATTTTAACTCTTTAGGACCCAAATACTGTTTTTTCTTTTTTTTTGTTTTGTTTTTAATGGTTTGAGCCGTCAGTGAACACATCACATCTGTTTAACATACAGTTAATTAAAAACATGTATTTCCTGTTCCTGTGGGGTCGTGCAGCCTGTAGAAGCGCTGCTACAACTTCCTGCTCGTGATGCGTTGAAGGAACTTGGGAATCAGGACGCTCTTTGCACAGCACAGAGAGGATGGTGGCGTCGGGATGAGAAGTAAACCTTCAGCGTCCTCTGCTGGTCGCAGCTGCTGCTCTCTGTGGGATCCTTCACCTGCACCGTGTTGTGTTCAGGTGTCGGCTGATGAGAGGATTTAGTGACGTGTTTATCACTGCCCTGCCTCGTTTAGACGAAAAGCACTGCCCTGAAAACTGTAAGCTGTTTCACTCCGACCTCGTCTGAACGTCATGACCGTCACACCTGAAGAAAACCAGCTGAGGGGCTTCAGGACGTACTGCTGCTGTCTTTTATTTAAACGTACGGAAACTACAAATCATTTCAACACCGCTGCTGATTTTTTCTCAAATCCTTCATCAGGTTTCAGATCGGTTTTCTTCCAGCCGTTGGTTTCAGGAGACGGCAGCAGTATGATCCTGTTAAACACTCCTGACTAATTCTTTTTTCTCCAGAATGTGAAGTTGCGACGTTGAGACTTCGTCGCTGCACTGCCCGCTCCAACCGCCACCACTTTTCTTCTTCTCTTCCTCAAACCCTTTACTCGTCTCAGAAGTTACTGACCGCGTTTCCCAAAAAGCATCTCGACCTTTTCCCAGTTTACAAAGATCAACCAGTCCACCTCCACTTCCTGTGTCCCACAGACTTATACAGCCCTTCAAAATATAGTTCACCCCTTCCTCCTCTAGACGTTCAATCACTGCCTTCGTTTCCCTCAACAGGAGAAAATAAAACATTTTATAGAGCTGATGATGGATGGAATATCATTTATCAGTTTTTACTTTGCACAGATTTTACATTTCTGTGAAAGGTTGACATCAGTCTGGTTTGATTTGAACACAGATCTGTAACAATTATGAAAAAGTTCTCACACACTCAAGTTGTTCTGCGAGTGCAGTCGACAGCCTGTCGGAGTCTCTGAGTTCTTAACAGAATTTCTGACATGAAAAGAAGAAAGAAATTTTTGAATCGACCTCAATCAGAAATAAAGCTGTGAGCAAAAGAGAATTAAAAGCCAGATTTAAAAACTAAGATTCACACTTTAACTGTTAATTAAAGGCCAGATGCTGAAATTGAATTTTACTGCATTTCAGACTCAAACAATTCAGAATAAAAGAAACAAACAGGAAATGACTTCAACCAAACAGTGAAGCAGAAATCAGCTCAGCCTGCAGATGGATTAGTTTGCTGTTTGAATGAGTTCATGCAGAGATGATTTTTGGGAAACTCGGTCTCCTCCCAGCAGCCGACATCAGCTGACACAATAATAAAACCTGTAAACGTCTGTAAAGACTCAAGTTTGTAGTTTTTCTCACAGATCCGAGATCCTGACGTTCTCGCATGTTATTACTTCACCCGACAGCTGAACTGTTGCATGCTCCGCTTTTAAACACGCTGCTGTTTCTGCCGCCATTTTGAAAGAGCCAAAACGGGGGGGGGGGTGTTATACAAGCTGACTCTTATTGGCTGATGTAAGGTTTTTGTTTTGAGATGTACGCTTTTGATTTTTTGTATTTTGTTGGTTAAAAATGGACGGACGAAGGGAGGGAAAGGAACGAACCAATCACAATCCACCGTACTGCCTCTGAGAAAGTCTTCCAGTTTGGGGTTTTGGGGTCGGACCACGAGGATCGTAGAGACCGACGGAAACACTATTAATGTCTGACTGTTTTCTCTTTTGGTCCAAAGGGACATTAAATGTCTGAGACACCTGAATGATCTCCGTCCATGTTTCCACACGAACACTCGAATGTTGCAGCACGAGAGTCCTTTCTGCCGTCTGCTTCTGCAGCTCAGAGTCCGGTCCTGAAGTCAGACAGGGTTTATTTATCTGAGGGAACTCTGTGTCTCTGGAATATTGAAACTATTTCTCAGACTGTAGAGAAGGAAATAATGTTTGTTTGCCATTTTATTCACTTTTCTTTCATATTTTAATATTTTTATTTCTCTATTTTCCCAGTTTTATCCTACAGATACATTTGTGAGTTCATATTTGCAAATACCAACAAATTTTGTGGGTAAAAAAAATCAAATATCTTTTGAAGAAAATATAGAAAGTGAAAAACAATTTTGAGATTAATTTGCTAATGCAGTTTTTTAAAAGGTTTGAAGATGTTGTAACTTAAATGTGCACGTGGAAAGTTTTCTCCTGTTAATGTTCATCATTTTAGCAAACAAATGTTATTTAGACATTCTCAAGTCTTTTCTACACAAACTAGAATTTCTCATGCAGAGACAAGTTTGCAATATGAACTGTGAAGGCTTTGAAATTCTTTTTGAATCTCAATCTCACCTGATGCTGCATTCACTTTCTGTGGGATAAAACATAGATGATTGATTTATTGGTCAGAAAATGAGAGTTACAGACTCCTCATGACGTGAAGGGGACCTGAAGAGTTCAGTCAGAGGTAGAAAGAGCAGAAAGGACACTCTGCAGTTAAAGTCTGTGATTTAAGAGAGAACAGCAGGTCGACTCGAGGTTTTAACATCCTGATAAATTCCCATTAAACGTGAGTAAAAATGACAGAAGCTCCAGTCGAAGCCGTGAGTCGACCTGCTGAACTCTCACCGTAACTTGATCCAAAAACTCTGAGAGACTCGGCCTGTAGGGAGCGCCGTCGCTGTTGCTTGGAGAAGTTCGCGGCGCTGCCGATGTCCGGCACGTGGGAGGAGTTTGTCTTTCAGAAAGGCTTCAGGAAGTCAGGTGAGGAGGTGTAAAGTCCTCAGAGGGAGCAGGTCGGGGTGGACGGGCCGGACTTTCACCAGAACTGCTTGGTCAGTGGGGGCCGCTACAGGGCCAACTTCTCCCACGTTGGCGCAAAATGATGATGTCATTACCAAGCAACAGAGGCCCTCTGGTGATGAACAGGGGGGCGGGGGGGATGACGAGCTGTGGCCATGTTGTCTTTGTGGACCTCTCTTTGTTTGCACCTTTTCTGAGACTCCGTCATGAAACGCTTCATATATTAGAAACAAGTCATTGCAGATCCGCAGCAGGATGAAAAAGATTACTGAAAAATAAAAACAGGATGATATAAAAGCTTCAGAGTCTGTCTGCTTCTTTATTCCTGTTGGACTGGATCTTTCGTTTGTTTGATGTTTTGTGTTTCTGTTGGATTCTCGAACAGCTGATGGAACCACAAACAATAAAACAATAAAAAACTGAACCACACTGAGAACATCAGGTGGAACAGAGTCATGATTAAGTCTTGACTTTGAAGTCCTGCACGAACCATAAGAAGTCATGATGATAGTCAATAACAGAGCCCCAAAAGTGAAGGAACAGCCAAAACGTTCACGTTGAAGAAGTCATGTGTTGTTATTGTTGAGCTTAACATTATCACTTTCCAACAAAGAGAAGCTTGTGTGGGCTAAAAAATGTCCATTTCCATCAGAATAATGAGTGTAGACTCTGGTCGATAGGGGGCGCTATTAAAGTTTGCTGTCAGAGAGGGGCTCTTCACACATCCTTACCCAGGGGCCCATTGTCTCATAATCTGCCAGTGCTCTGAGAGAGATGCCATGTAAAATCATCATCCTGCTTTCTCCTGGAGATTAGACAGGAAACACCTGTCTGTCCACCTGAAACCTGTCTGCTGAAGGAGAGCTGAAGATGTGAAGCGTCATGCAGCGCTGGAGGCTGAAGGTTGAAGGATGGGTTATCTGCTTTAAAAACATGCTGGTACTTGATGTTTTGAATTTAACTTTATTAGATGGAGCGTTTGTTCCAGAACCAGGCTGCATCTTTAAATGAGCAACACGTTTATTCTTTTTATGGGATGCATTAGACTGTTAGCTGAGAGACAGAAGTAGCAGCATGGTGTCCCATTAAAGGAGGACAGGTCTTAATACAACACATGATGATCCAGCTGCTCACACTGAGCACCAGGTGATCCGTCACAACACGTCTGTAGGAGCAGACACAAAGCCTCTTTCCTTCTGTATGGAGATTTAATTCAACCCACATTTGTGCGTCTGGAAATAAACTGAAATCGAATTAATTTCAGATCTTTGTAAATGGTGTGAGGATGAAAAGTGTTAAATCTACTGTTACTATCTCCATCAATTCCAAAATAGTGTCCCCATGTGTAGACAGAATCAAACTGATTTTCATTTAGAAAGAAGCAGAGCAGCTGTGGTGGGTGCAGAGCTGCAGAGTTTGTGGTCTGGACCCTCGTGGTTTGGTGGTTTCTTAAAAGCTCTCTGTTATTCCTAAAGTGGGACAGAGTAAAAGCTCAGCGAGCCTCCGTCCACTCTGCTGCAGTATAAATACACTCCACCCTGCAGACGACTGATGTTCTGATGTCTTAAGAGCTGCGGCTTCATCCAACTTTAACGAGCAGCGACGCAGAAACACGACTGCTGCTGCCGAACGATGCTGAAACCACCAGCTGACATCTCAACTACAAGACAGACGAGGTCTGTCTGTCTTTCTGCTGCTTCATGGAAATCTGCCGGACGGACACACTGACCAACAGCATTAAACCATCAAACCTCATTAAGAAACAGGGAAGATTCAGAGCAACTACTCAGAATCCCAGACTTCTGCTGAGTCTCAGTTCAGATACTTTTGTTAGTACACTTACATGCAGTACACTGTGTACACTGTGTACTTACTTGTGTAGTGCATGAGCTGTTACAGGGTAGTGTTGTCTCAAATCGAACACTTCTGTTGTGCACTTATCACCGGAAAGGTGATCGCAACATTTGACCGTTTCTTCTTCTTCTTGTTTTTAATGCCGAGTTGCAGCTGGACGGAGCTTTATCTCCAACATCCATCCATCATTATCTGCCGACAGACAGCAAACCAACATACTGTATGTCAAAGCAGCATATCATACTCAGCTGTGGACAGTTCACTCACACAGGGCAGGTTTATTCCTCATCAGAAGACGGTTTATCATTGACTGAGCTACAACCACAACATACAGGTAGCAACAGAACAAGGCACCTGACCTGTATAATACACACACACACACACACACACACTGATCTGTGTGCTTTTAAAGTTATGTCAGTGTCTCGTTGAAGTCTGTTGGTCGTCAGTGAATCAAAAACACATTCAGATTTAAATTATAATAATTCTGAGCTGTAGTTGTTGGTATGAAATGAGTCATGTTGTGACGTTCAGGATAAAATCAGCAGAAATGATGAATAAACACTTGCTGTGCTTCACCTGTGTGTACAGCCTGCCGCCAGCAGGGGGAGACATCACATCATGTTAACACGCAGGAACAACAGTCTGTTAAACGTGAATAAAAAGCATTTCATCTGAACTCACCTGTGTGTTTAACTGCACGTGTTACCTGATGATCAAGATGTTGTATAGTTATATTTATAATCAATGAATGTTGAGCTGCTTCTGTCTTCATGACCTTGTATCATGTCAAGTATCCTCCTGTACTGAAGTACAATTTAGAGGTACTTGTACTTTACTTGAGTATTTACATTTTCTACTACACCTCAGAGGGAAATACCGCACTTTTTTTTACTGCACTACATGTATTTAATAACTTTAAAAGCAGCTCCACCTTTAAACTAATGAACACATTAATCATCAGTAATTACAATCAATAATATAACAGATTAATCTGCATAATGAGTACTTTTACTTTTGGCACTTTAAGTATATTTTAATGTTGATACTTTTGTACTTTAAAATTGTGAATGCAGGACTTTTACAAAGTATTTCTTCACTGTGGTATTACTACTCTGACTGCAGTAAAGGTACTCAGTAGTACTCTGATAGTTCAGCAGTATTGATTACTGAGTGTTTGACGTGTTTCCTGTCAGTGATCAGGCCTCATGCTGTTGGGAAATCACAGTGATCGATGTCGCAACAGTGTGCGCGAGGAGGAAGAGGAGGAGGAGGAAGAGGAGGAGGAGCGTCAACCGGAATACACTCAACTTCTACTTCCCCCCCCCCCACACACACACACACACACCGCTCACAGCTGCTTCAACTTATTATTATTTAACTCTGTTTCTTCTTTTCTGCGCTGTTGGAGCAGATTGCTGCGCTTCTTCCTGTCTGTCTGTCTGACACTCGGCTCTGCTTTGGTTCCTGCGGCAGCTAATTGCAACACGTCGGTGGCTTTAATGAGTTCATGAGCACGTGACTTTGATCCGGGCTCATTAATGACCTGGACAGCCTCCTTGCGCCGCCTCTCAGCTGGAAGACTTCCCGGACCACCGGGGACCGGCCCGGTGCGCCGCCGTTACTCCTGGAGATTTACAGCCGTGATCGAGCTCTGACACGGGCCTTTAATCATCAGAGCCCCGCTGCTCCCGGTGCTGCGGTGCTAACCGGAGGGTGAGTGTGTGTGAGTCAGCAGCAGGACTGTCACACCTCACACACACAGTAAACACATAAAGACCCGGGATAACCCCCCCACACACAGTCCCAGGACCCGCTCCGCCCCCATCCAGTTAAGCTCCGCCCGCCCTCCGGGACGCTCAGCTGTACAACCCTGACTGGTTCATCCCGACCGGACGGACACCGAGCAGACCTCCCCGACCTGCTGTCAATGTAAGTCAGCCTCCTGCTGTGCTTTATTGCCTATTTTAGTGATTTTTCACTAGGGAGTCTGGTACGATCCCATGCTGTTATTGTAGTGATATTAATTTAATAATAACTGAAGGTAATTCTGTGGTTTCATTCACTGAAAGTCGCTTTGAATAAGAGAACCACACCAGTGACTGACAGTCTACAGCGTATTATCCAAGCACGGCTCGTGTTTGCTGTTGAGTCCTGCGTGCGGATTGTCATTTAAAATCTCTCAATTTATTCTTTTGTCGGTGATCCTTAACAGAGTATACATGCTGAGAGCAGAGCTACACGTTAGCATTAATCATCCCAATGTATTCTACATTTCGGCATACACACCTGCGCTCTCATCAACAGAATTACAACTTTTCTAAATCCTTTGCTGATTATTCTAATAATCCCAAATACACCACATGGACTGAAACGCTCAGTGACAGACAGTCGTGAAAGATGATTTGAAGTGTTGCTTGCTGAATAATGTATGCGCCGAATTTACCATAAGACTCCAGAGATTTGTGAAATATCTTGTAATGTGTAAAAAGTTTAGTCCAATAGTTTCAGATGAGGAAGGCCATTTGAAAAGACAGATTTCCTGCACACGAGGGGGACAGACTGTCCACTGTAACCGATTTTTGTCATTTGAACAGTATTTTACTGTAATATGTACAGTAAGATACTGTGTAATGTGTAGGCTATACAGTATGTTACTGCAAATAGCAAAGGATTATGGGAAAATATTCGGTCACTACTGTAATTAGAAGTATTCCTGCCACTGACCAATGACAAGGGAGATTTTTTAACCGTTTTGCTGGAAGTGGCGATAAAAGAGAAGAGAAGTAGCTCACCTCAACAAAAACCGTAAGTATTTTAATTTTATCATTATTTCATGTAAAACTGAGACATTTTCAAATGTAGTCACTATAACCAAGTAGACGTACCTTTTCCCCACTGTCTTATAGTTCTATTGTAACGTTAGCTGAAAGATAAAATTATATAACTGTTAACTTACCCGGTCCAGCTGACATTGGTTATTAATATCCACAAAATATTATTTAAATAATATATGAAATATTTTTTAACCATTTTTTATTCTTAACACTGTTATTTGGTCTTTTCATCTCCTGGTTTAACACTAGTGTGACATGAGTTGCAGTGACTGTTCCTCAGCCAGTGGGTCACCACTTTAATCGGTCGAGTGTTTGGTAACGTTACAGTAACGTTGGTAACAGTAAACCTGGGGAGCAAAGTGAGTTAACAGTTTTTATAACGTTAGTATGTCAAGTCAAGTCCACCTGTAGTTTGTATTTTCAGGTTTGTGTTCTGGCTGTGTGATTGGTGACAGGAGGGTTGTTGACCGGTGATCATCGGTGGTCATCGGTGCATCAACTGGTGAGTAAGTTAACATCAACTAAGTTAGCCGAAGTTAACGTTAGCTAAGCAGACCAACAACAGTTAAACAAACTGGTGATTTAACTTAAGTTATTTGACTCTACGTTAACATTAAATCAGCTGCCTCTCATAGTAGCTAACGTTCTACGTTTCAACATTGCGGCAACTTGATGGTCAGCTTAATATTTATCGAGCAACAAGTTCGCAAACAATGTAATGTATCTGTGCAGACGCTTTCCCACCACATGAAGATGCACAGGAACCTGGCTAATTCTGGGTTCGGTTGTGGTTTGCCGACTTGTCCTTGCAGTTTTCAGACACTGTCTGCACACAGTCAAATAAACCTAACGTCAGCTGTAGACCTGCTCGAATGGATGCAGTCAGGTTGAAGGATGCCGGCATACATCTCCCAATTTGCTCAGCTTGTGTGACCATTTAAAATGGCATGTAAGAGATGGGAAGAAGGTTACCTGCCCCTTTCCCAACTGTAACAAACATTTTCATGTGAAATCATCTTTCACATCCCACATCAGCAGGAAACGCAGACTCTGTGGAGAACCCTGCACAAGTGGATAATGATGCATCAAGCTGTAGGCATGAAAGGGGCATCCATGATGACAGTCATATGCATTTTGAGAATGACAAAGATGATGATGGCAATGATGTAGAAGTCACATTTATGACAAATTTGGCAATGTTCTACTTGAGGATGCAAGGTAAATTGCTGCTACCAGCCACCACTATCCAAATTTTAATAGAGGAATTCCAGGTGGTGCACGGCAGCATCGTGGAACATGTATTTTCAAAACTGAGAGATGAATTAACAACTGCTGTTAACTGGTTAAAGGCCAATAACCAGAAATGTTGTACCTGACAGGCCATTAATCATTAATGTTACCAATAGTTATGCATACAATCTGTCAGGAAGGTTGAGCACTCAACTCTTTATCTGCTCAAATGTTTACTATGTTGAGTGAGTTGCTGATAAATGTTCTAGTAACCATATCTTGATGCTGTCTTTTCTGTGTTGATGGAATGTGATGTGTTGATGAGGGGGTATTAGAGCAAATGTGTATGTAGCACATTTTATTACAGGTAAACTCAATGTGCTAAACATCAAAGTGCCTGTGACTGACAGTTGGGGAAACACTGGTTTGAGAAATAATGAATTTTTTCTTGTGCTCGCAGGTTCATTCTGAGAATCAACCCTGATGGCTTCAAACGCCAATCAGAGTCACAGGTCAGCTGAAAATCTCCTCGTGGCATCTCTCATCGGAGAGCTTGTGGACTTTTTTGTTTTATTTTATATTTGTAATGCCTGTTATGCTTTTCAGCATGTTTAAGTTCACATTTTAGAAGTTGGTCGGTCCACCACTTTGGTCCAGACTGAAATGTCTCAACAACTATTTGATGGATTGTGATGAAATGTGGTTCAGACATTCATGTTCCCCTCAGGATGAATTATAGTAATTTTAGTGATCCTGTGACATTTTACATAAATGTTCAATTAAAAAGCATATTTTAAGGACAAATGTTTATGAGTAATGTGATTTTTTTTTTTTTTTAGCAAAAAAAAAAAACTCATGGTTTACAGTGCTGTACTGCAATTGATTTTTTTTACAGGAACATAATGCTAGAAAATTCTCAGTAAAAACTGTGATTGCAGTTATGTACTGTAAATGTGTTTAAAGTACTAATGTAATAATACTGTAAATGAAAATACAGTAATAATACTGTAAACTTAAGTTACTGTAAACTTAAGTTACTGTAAAATTTACAGCAACCTTTTTACAGTGTCCGTTAGCAGTCAGTGCTCTCCATCGATCCGGTCTGATAATCAGATTATCGTCAGTCAGATCAGTTCAAGGACTCTGCAGTGATCAGCAGAAACACAGCTGAACACTGCAGTCCACCTGCCTCATCATCATCATCATCATCATCATCATCATCATCATCATCATCATCATCATCATCATCATCTGATGGTCTTAATGAATGAAAGCAGGAAAACGCTGTCTGGCAGATCAGACCAGCTCATCAGATGTCTGTTTTTAATTAAAACTAGAAATTAAAATGACGCCTGGCAGAAAGGTTCATCATCATCGTCATCATCATCATCAAATACTTTGAATGAATGAATATAGGAGCTGTTCTGTGAAGAACAGCCCACGAGGACAGAACTCGAACTAGATCTCCTGTTTGAACATCACACGTCACCTGTCTTATAAAATAAAAACATATGAATCATTCAAACTGAAGACCTGGTCTGTCCTGCAGCTCAGCGCCTGCAGCAGCTCAGTGAGTTCTTGAACGTCCAAACTATCGGTGCCTTCAAGGGACAAAAGAGGAGGTCAACAGGGTTAATGCTGCTGTTTCGTGAAATACGTTGACGCATCTTTAGACAGGAAGCAGTGAAGAGTGACGCCACAAGCACACAGCCAGTGTCCCAGACCCCCAGCAGACCCCCAGCAGACCCAAATGCTCCAGTTTCTATTCGGTTATTTCTCCTCCACTGAAGCGTCACATGATTACAGAGAAACTGGAGGTCAGAAAACACAACGAAGTTCACAACCTGCAGAAAGTAAGAAAATGTTGTGATTTGATCGGCTTCCTGTGGAAAGGGTTAGGGTTAGGGTTATAAGCTTTACAGCTGCTAAATGAAGAATGGCACTGTATAACATAAAAACTTTATTTTTAAACAATTATAACTCACAGCTTTTATTCTGAAGGCCAGGTGAAAACTTCCTTTTAGCAATGTGTTCAGTCGGTCACACGTATATGTATTTTATTTTAATTTAATGTAAATTAGCTGAACTGAGTGCACGTCTCCACTCGTCCTTCACACAGATAAGTTTTTTAAAATTTTTGGCTGAGTGTTTTGTTTGCGTGAACGAAATTGGAAATGACCAATCAACTTCCCAGAATCCTCTGTGGCGAGGTGAGGGAGGCTCATTGTCATCTCCATACCTGTGGCACACACACACACACACACACACACACACACACAGGAGGGCTCTTTGGTTTTATTGAGCTCCATTTGTCATGAAGTGTGTGTGTGTGTGTGTGTGTGATGGATGGTGTTGTTGAGCAGCTCTGGTTCTGTATGTCCCTCCTGGGATCCACTCTCTCTGCCTGATCGTCCTCCATGACACATTATTTCTCCGTCTGTCTGTCCTCTTCATCGTTTCTGTCTTCATCTCTCTCTCTCTCTCATTTAAAATCTGAAATGTGCAGATCCTGTGAGGCAGGTGTACCTGAAGCTGTAATTCTGCTTGTGTGGAGATGCACGTCAATGTCTTTGTGAAGAAGGGTGTTATGGGTAACTTTAGGTTGCAGAGGCTGTTGGGACCTGCGGTCCTCCCATTCACTTGAACGTGGGCAGTGCCTTCAGGCTGCGGAGGTTTGGAGAAACGCAACCGACCGACCGCTGTGGTGGCCAATCACATAAGCCTTCGATCAGACCAGAAGACGGCCAGATGAGGAAGAACCCGCCATTATGGAGTATAAAGATGTTAATCACCGTGCAGTCGCTTGGCGTTGTATCGCTCTTCAAGTTGGGATTGCTGGTTAGTAGTTCTGGCCATGTAGTGACACTCGGTGGTCTGACTGCAGCCTAAAACGGAGACCTTTAAAACGCTGCTGGCCCGTTTTAGTTTGAAAACTGGATTGTGTTTTAGTGAAGACGGGTGGAAACTGAGACGTGTTAAAACGATGACGCAGACACCCACTTTCACTTCCTGATTGGGTCTTATCAGCCACAACGTGTCCTTCCCTGATTGGTCACGCCCCGATCACGTGACAAACAACATCAGCGGTTAATTCAACATGGAGAACAAATCACAACACTTCCTGTCAGTAACCGTTGCACCTGGTCCAAGCAGAGAAATCTCTGCTCTGACTTTTCTCCATCGCTGTTCTTCGTTTGTAGTATTTCCTGAAACTAACTAAGCGACCAACCACAGAGCAGACAATCCGCTTCCTGTTCACACCAGCACGTGCACGCCCAGTCACGTGATATGTGTTTCCAGGTGTGTAGTACAGACAGAGATTATTCTGAAACGGTGATAAAACACTTGTGTGGACGGAGATCGTTTTCGTTTTATTAGCGTGGATGGAGCCTCAGCTGATCTTCTGATGTAGCAGAATTCCTCTTCAAGGCACTTCATATCGGCGTCCATTTTGTCCATCTAATCACTCTTTCACGTTAGTCTCACAGATGTTTGTTCACACTGTCACCGTGACGTTGATTTCTGTTTCCTGAGTTCTTCTGTTTCCTTTACATTGAGGTTTGATAAACGTGACGCTGCCTCCTGGTGGACACAAACTGTATGTTATACAGGTTTAACAGAAACACTCAGGCGTGGTTGTTCACCATCATGCAGCCAGAGAAGAGAAGTCCATTAAAGTCTTTAGTAAAACGGAAAAAGGAGAGTTTGTCTGTACATTGCAACCCCCAACACGTCTACATCATACACACTTTTCTCTTAAGAAAAGTTTTTAAAAATGTGTAGTGCGTTATCTGATTACTTTCTCAATTAATCGATTGATCGTTTGGTCTATAAAACATTAGGAAACAGTGACAATATGTGCTGACCTCATCAGATGTCTTGTTTGTCCGACCAACAGTCCAAAACCCAAAAGTATTCCATTTATTATCCTGTAAGACCAAGAAAAGCTGCAAGTTTTCACATTTGAGAACCTGGAACAATCACATTTTTGGAATTCTTTCATGAAAAAAAACTTAAACGATTAGTTAGATTGTCAAAATAGTTGCTGATTAGTTTTCTGTCGATCAATTAATCAACTAATTGTTGTAGCTCTAGTAATGTGTATCACACATGTCCTGTGTGGGCTACAGTCCTGTCTTTAGGACTTGTGTTTTTTGTGTGCTTAGTAAATTATTCAGGGATGATGGTGTTATAGATGGAGTGGTCACTTGTTGTCTCCTGAAATCCAGGTTCTGGATGAGCACCCTGTCCTCTATCTTAAGGTATTTTATAATACACATCCTCTGACCGTCCAAAACAACAGAGAAAGCCCTTATTGATGATTCCTGATAGTAAATGTTAGATAGATAGTAAACGCAACATTGATGCTCATTTGTCGATCTGAAATAATGAGTATTTGAAGTATGTGAATACTGGTCTAGAGAGAGACGTCATTTAGTGGATTTGATGTGTAAATGTTTGTTTCTGTGGAATAAACTCAGAGGGAACAGCTGTGAGAGTCAGAGACAGAGATCACATCCAGGAAATCTGTGCTGCTGTAAAACACACACACACACACACACACACTAAAACTAGATAATGAGATCTGACGTCACACACGATGATTTTTCCATGTGGAGAAAACTGAAGTGAATTCATGATATGAAGAGATGAACTGAGAGGTGGAGGTCGTTATTGTCCATCTCATCTCATCTCTAATGACCAGATGAAGCTCACCTCCACTGATTTATCTGCTGATGGAGGCGGGCGAGAGACCCCGACACCGGGGAGGGGGGTACAGGAGGCACAGACTGTGAAGCACTGAGACAGATACTCTGATACTCACTCTGCTTTAAAACATCTTACTCAGAATCATTTATCCAGAAATACTCAGACAGAAGTAACATCTGAGGAGAAAACCCACGAGACCTTTTTACCTTTTAACCGTTCTGTTGAGTCTTTAGGATCACGTTGTTAGACAACATGTAAAACAACAGAAACTCATAAAAATGAATTTGTGGTTTGTTAACAGTCTCTCCATCTCTCTGCAGGGCGTCCTTCATCTCCGCCCTCCTTTTCCTCTTCATCGTGGTGGTCGGGATCACACCAGCTGTCAGCCAATCCAGCGACCCGACAGGTAGGAGACAGCTGTGACAGCCAGTTTGTGATTGGAGCTTGTTAGGAGACACAGATCAATGACACAGGTTCTGTCCAGTTTAACAGCTGACCAGGACAGGACCAGACTGATACAGGTCCAGACTGATACAGGTCCAGACTGATCCAGGACCAGACTAATCCAGGTCCAGACTGATCCAGGACCAGACTGATACAGGTCCAGACTGATACAGGTATAGACTGATCCAGGATCAGACTGGTCAGGGCTCCAAACTGATCCAGGACCAGACTAATACAGGTCCAAACTGATACAGGTCCAAACTGATACAGGTCCAGACTAATCCAGGTCCAGACTGATCCTGGACCAGACTGATCAGGGCTCCAGACGGATACAAGTATAGACTGATCCAGGATCAGACTGGTCAGGGCTCCAAACTGATCCAGGTCCAGACTGATACAGGACCATGCTTTTACTTGTTGTGTTTTTGGTGAAACTGCTTTATTCTTGTTTCTCTCTTAAACACTGGACGGTTGCATTTGTGGCTCCACCTGCTTTGTTTTAATGTAAACATGAATGTGGAGCAGAAAAATATCCGTGGAGCAGGAAACCCACTGCGAGTTGCGTGGATCCGTCTGTGTGAGGATTTCTTTCTCAGGTGAAGGGTATTAAAAACATGAAATATGATCCTAATGATATATTTTTACCTTCCACATTGTGGACTGTGTAGATGGTAAAAATCTGTCTTGTTCACACGGTGCAACTCTGCAAAAGCGAGGTTAATTAAAAGCCGAAGCTCTCGCCCCGTGGGACGAGGAATGGATGGTTCCAGTAAGAGGAGGGTCATTTGTAACACTGATGGAGGATTGGGGGGGGGTTTAGAGGGAAGGTGGGGGTGGACAGCGGGAGGTCGGTTTGGAGGAGGATGGAGGGATGGGGAGTGAGGAGAGGAGCAGATAGTGGGGGGGGGGGGTGGATGGATGGAGTTGGTGGGGGGAATGAAATGAGATGAAATGTGAATGAATCCTTTGGGGAAACTGTGTTATTACACCAACAAGCTGCTGTGACACCAACACAACGAAGGACCTCAGATTCATTTCCCTTCGTTACGTTCTCTTATGCTCGTCTTGTTTGTATATTCGGGGCTCTGAGGGTCCACGTAGTGAGGTATTCTTTACAGCAAAAACCATTCATTTATTCATCATCATAAATAGTGTTCTGATGATTTCCTGACTGTCTTCCTCAGTTTTAGATCTTCCTCTGCGACTGTGAGTTGTGCATGTAGAGAATTATTAAAACATTTTCAGGTTTGTAGTTGCAGAAGAGAATGAGAATAGAAGACTTACAGCAGCAGATGATGTGTGTGTTGGGAGGTAGAGGAGTGGGATGGTGGTGCTGGGGGGTGGATGTGGGGGGATGTGCGGGGGGATGAGGCTGAAGGTATTAGTGTAGATGGATGGATGGATAGTGAGGGAGGAGGAGAAGGGAGGTGGATAGATGTTGGAGGAGGTTTTAATAGAAAGACTAATACTGCGGCCGGGAAAACCTGACAGGTCAATTACAACACACACACACACACACACACACACACACACACACACACACAGCCCCACTCTGTATAAAAGGTGTAGAGAGCCTCCATTAATCCAGCGCTTAGTGTTCAGGATCCTGAGAACCAGTGGAGCTTAAACTGTCCTGCACTTTGGGGTGTCAGACAGAGACTCTGGACCCAAAACAGGCCCCTGGTCCTCAGTAAAGTTTAGTTCCTCAGTTCAATCAATTCCACTTCTTTCTTACAACTTTAACTTGATTCATTTTACAGTTGTTTAATGTTTTCATAGGTACAGTTACATTTATAGTTATTAGGGCTGCAACTAATAATTCTTTTCATTATGGATTCATCTGACAATTATTTTCTTGATTGTATCAGTAATCATAAAATTACAATTTCTAAAGTGATGTCCTCATTTTGTCTGACCAGCAGTCCAAAGTACAAAGATATTTCACTGATGAATATATGACACATTTGAAAGGTTTCAAATTAATTATTAATTATTATTACTTCAAAAAAACCTGAAACTCTAATCGATCATCAAAATAGTTGCCTGTTTATTCAGTTGCTTAATCTTAATCTAGTTGCTGCAGCTTTAATAGATATTGTGCTTCACAAGATATAAATGAAGCCCTAAATCAGGGGTTCCCAAACTTTTTCAGCTCGAGACCCAAAAGACAAATGTGGTTTCTCTCCGGGACCCAAACTTACAAAAATACATCATAAATTGCCATAACATCTACATTTATAAACTACTAATAAAGAACACAACAAACCATGAATGCCAGGGTTGCCATCTTTGGGTACCTAGCTGGAGTGAGATTTTGATGCCATGGCCCGTGGGCTTAATCATGCATACGCGCACGCGCACTTTATCACGTGCACATATGGATTCAATTCACCATCAGGGTTTAAAAAAGTGTGCACCTTATACATGTGGCGAGAGTGGGACCTTATATTGTAAGATTTAAGGATATAGCCTGACTACGCCACCCTGGGAAATACTCAGAATTTCACAATATTAGACAAACACTAACTGTTCATTCACTAATGAAAGTCAGACGTGTTGTTTCCACTATCAGAACTACACCGTTTTATTGAATGTTCACAAGTAGCAAGAACCAGAAATAAACACAAAGAAACAAAAGAAGACAAGAACCTAACATACTGCAGACTCACTCACTCACTAGCTTGCTTGAACGCCTTCTGCGCTCCAGCGCAGCGTTTTCTGCCAGAACAGCTGTCAACACGCGATAAGCATCGCGCACATATCACAGACCAAACAGAGTAATTTAAGAGCCCACACTCATAGAATGGGGGTTACAGTACTTAACCAACGGTACGTACGCTCGCCTGTTCATCTGATGCTGTCGCAGTGTTTTGGCCTGAGAATTGTTTGGGCAGCGTGAGACTGAACGTGAAAGCGTCTCACACCAACAGCGTGAGAGATGGCAACACTGTGAACACCTTGACTGAGACAGAGAGGATATTATCATTAAAAATCACCACTCTCACTACTCACCACACGCATACACACACACACACACACACACACACACACACACACACACACACACACACACACACACACACACACACACACAGAATTTCTTGCATTTGTCCGGCATGGAAACTAACACACATACACACTAACTAGGTTAATACAAACGTAACACACACATTACTGACTCTTCCACCATCTAAACAATGTTGAATAGATGCTCTTTGCTGTCTAATCCACATTAGGACAAGCCCGCGAGTCAATCACGGCTAGCAAGATAACATCAGCAATCGCAGCTAACACTCAACGTTACCTCAGTCAGAGAGCGAACACGTTCAGGTCCAGGTTCGCGAGAAGGGGTGGGGGGGGACAGCCACGCACACAGCCACGCACACAGCCACGCACACAGCATCTCAGCTGAACAGACCAGCGTAGCAAAAAAAGTAGTTACTGGATGTAACTCCAGTTCTATGAGTATGTGCATAGCACACAGCATCAGCCTATGAATCCACATATCATAGCATTGTTATGCATTTTACTCTGCGACCCAATGAAAACGGGTCCGTGACCCATTTTAGGTTGCAACCCTAAGTTTGGGAAAGGCTGCCCTAAATGATGTAGCTCCATGTCATAAATGTCTGGAAATTAGTAAAACAGATTAAACCGATTACTAAGTATTAAAGTCATTATTCAATGTTTTCCTAAAGGCCAGTTCAGACCAAAGATTCATAACGAGACTACTTGCAATGCGCCAGTCTGCAACGTTTATGCCGATGCGACTAAACAAGACAGTGTATCGTTTCCACTGCAGCGACTCTTTCCTCAACCCAAAACTCTGCCATTTTGACTAGTTGACAGTTTGTAACTGGCTTGACCAGCTGACTTCGTTACAATTGGCTGTTGAAAGAGGTTTTACGTTCTAAAACCAGCCACGGGTGACTTGACAAGCTGAGTTGCAGGCGACACCATCAGCCGGCTTGAGCCGAGCCGAGACGGGCCAGTTCACACCGCTGCAACTTTTCCTGCAACACTCTAAAACTGTTTTGTCTCAAAGCGAATCTTTAGTCTGAACTGGCTTGTAATCTGGGTTCTTGTAATCTTTGAATGGATTGCAGGAGTCCTTGATGTGGTTCCAGCAGCCCCTAAGGGGGTTCTCTTGTTGCTTGAAGGGGTTTCAGAATTCTTCATGAGAGTTCCAATTCTTGAAAGGGTTCTAAGGGTACCTTTGGACTTTAAGGATCTTTGAAGGGAGCTTGAAGGGGTCCCAGTGATCTCTGAAGCATTTTTGATGAGTTTGCAGTGGACCTTTTTAAAGAGGTATCAAGCATAGCTAGGGCTTCTTAAAGGGGTTTCAAGAACTCTTCAGGTGGTTCTTGTAGCTCCTGATGTAGTGTCAATGGTCTTTTAGGTGAGTCCTATATGGGCTTCTAAAGGTACTTATGAGTTTTAGGGGTACTTGAAGAATATTGAAGTTCTTGGTATCTTGGAGGAGTTTCCAGTGGATCTTCAACAAATTGTAAGTGTCCAGTTTCAGGGTTCCTTGAGGGGGGTCTAGGACTTCATTCAAGGTGTTGCTAGCTCTTGAAATATTTCCTGTAGCTCTTGAAGGAGTTTCAGTGGTCCTTTGGGTGGTTCTACGGGTAAAGGGGTAATACTTCTGGCGTTCCTCAAGGAAGATTTAGGACTTCTAAAAGAGGTCTTGAGGGGGTTCTTGACGTGTGTGAAGTAGTAGCAATGGTCCTTTAGGTGGTTCCAGTCATCTTTTGGGGTTTCTAAAGATACTTTTAGCAGTATTTAAAGGACATTGAAGGAGTTCCAGTGATCCATTAAGTTCTTGGTATCTTTTAGCACTTTCCACTGGAGTTTTTTAGGGCGCTTAATAGGTAATTTTCAGTTTTAGTGGTATTAGGAAGATCAAAGTGGTTCCATTGATCCATGAAGTTCTTGAGATTTTTGTGCAGCTTCCTTGAGGGGCTCTAGGACTTCTTGAGGAGCTCCTTATGTATTTTTTTAAATTCTTGCAGTAGTTTTGGTGATTTCTTATGTGGTTCCAGTAGGGTTCTAGAGCTAATTTTGGGTTCTAGGGATAATCACCATTGGGCACTTCTACTTAAATCATCAGTCTGATGAGATGACAGTCTGTGTTAGGGAGTCTGTGGTGTTGAGACACTGGAAGATGCCTGTCTGTAAAGAACACATTAGTCATCACTATTATTATCACGTATTGAAGAGTCATCGTCTTTATCCCCATCTAATTAACTCATCCATTATAAATGAGGCCTTTGAAAACCTGGAGGAGCGTGTATGTCTCTGATTTGATTGATTGATTGATTAATTGGCTGAAGAATGAATACTTGAGCCAGTGCTGAAACCATTAGTTAATTAAATCAATTGGCAGAAAATTAGTCAGTGCTAATTATGATGATTAATTGACCGTTTAAGTCTTTCTTCCAGTGTAAGTTCCAGTGTGAAGAATTACAGTTTCTCTTTTTAATATGGTCATTTAGTCATCTGCCCTCTGGCTAAGTTGTTTCTGTGATTTCAGTTCTTCTGAGCCATTTTTCATCAGCATATAATTGACTTTAATAACATCCTGATACGAGATGACGCAGAAGATGGTAGTTTTGGTGCAGCTAGATCTCAGTGCAGCTTTTGATGCTGTCACTCACAGTATACTGACTGCCAGACTCAGACCGTGGGTGGGTATCTCTGGGTCAGTCCTCCTACCTCTCTGACAGCAGTTTTATGGTTGCTGTTGGTATCGATGCTTCCTCATCTGCAGCTCTGTATTGGGTATTGAAGTTGATTGATTCTGTTTGCCCTCTATGCGTATGTTTTCCCTCGGGTAAATAATAAGTAATTTTTTCCGTGGCGTTTTGCCTTTATTTGATTGTGTAAGTAGAGATACAGACAGGAATCTGGAATCAAATCAGGGACGTTGCAGTTAAATAGTATGCATCTTAACCACCAGGCCACCGGACGCCCAATGATGTTATTTTAATGGTATATCATATCACTGCTATGCAGATGATATTCAATTATACATCTCTTTTAACCTTAAAAAAAGTACATTGCACTGTATTATACAGACAATGATGACAAAGAGAGTTCAAAGAGATGACAATCTCAAAAATGCTCAAACTGCAGACGGCCGATCAAAATTTCTGTCATAAATCCAACTGATCACACAGTCGGATCACAGTTCAGCAGTTAATCAGGTGCAACTGTCCTCAAACTGAACTTCAAACAACAGCCGATCTGGCAGAAATCTGTCCCAATTCTAAAGGTCAGTTCGGGGTGACAATTCAGGGTTAAAACCTGGTTTACTCTGAACAGTATCCACAATTTGTAAACGACAATCATTTGTGAACATGACATTGCCACCATTTGTGATCTCAACTTCAAGTAAAAAGTTAAAAATCTCATGTGACTCCGGTCCTGATCTCTTTATTCTGGCTCGCAATCAGATTAAGAATCTAGTTCCAGTTCTTGTGATCCTTTGTAAAGCTCTGCAGAGTCGGGCACATGCTTATATTAGTGGCCTACTGCAGCCTCATCTCACCAGCAGGTCTCTGAGGTCCTCTGATCCGGGTTTGTTGGTTGTTCTGGGTGGTGATCGCTCCGGGCTGAAAACTAAAGCAGACTGTACTTTAGTTTGAAGTTGTGGCTCCTAAACTTTGAAACTCTCCCTTTGGACTTCAGATCTGTGGATACTGTGGAGAAATCAGCTCTTACATTATGTCTGTATTTTGTGTTTCTTACTTTTGTCGTTTATTGTGAAGCACTTTGGGATGTGATCTTGAAAGCTGCTATCCAGATAAAAACTGTATTTCAAGTCTAATGATAAGCTGTTAAGATTGAAGCTGTGTGATTCATGTGCAGCAAACATGATCATTAAAAGTAACATAAATGCTAAATCAGCTTTCCCAGCCTGACAGCCATAAATCACTGAGTGCTGGGATATTTTCAGCATGAAGGTCAGGGTCAGAACTGTGGAAATCTGTGGCTGCAGCCCAAAAACATCAGCAGTCTGTTTACATGTTTTTCATTGTGCACTGTTTGGTTATTTCTCAATTTATCAAATATCTCTCATTTCGTACAGCATTTTATACCAAATTTAATAGATAAAAGCAGTTAGATCTGAGATGAAGCCCAGCCTCCTGTCGTGTTTAGTGTGTAGCTCAGATGAGTGTCAGTGTTTTAATGGAGCAGCTGCCCTCTGTGCTTTAATCCTTTAATGAGATGGAAGTGTAATAGCCTTGTTCCTTTAACAAGGCCAGTTAACGAGGACATCCACTAAGCTCTGTTTGATTCTCACATAAAAACCCTAAATCAGAGGAGGACAAACAGCCTGGACCAGACCCAGACTCAGAGAGAGAGGGAGAGAGTGATGTCTCTCTCCTCCCCTTTCAGTTCACTCTATCATTATACATCATGAAGTTATAAAAGACTCTGGCCATTTGACCTTTTCTTCTATCCAGGACAAGTTCAATCGTACCAGGACTTCAAACACTCCATAATGAAAAACCATAGAAATTGTAACAAGACAGAGCGTCCCAAACAACCACATTTACACTAATGTTGAGTTTAACGAGTTATACTTTTCATGCACCTTGCTATTGTCATGTAATTACTTTCAAACAATGTGTTTGGTTGTCATCTAAACTGATAAGATTTACAGCTTCATCCGCCAGTTTTTGTAACTTTCTGAAACTGACCAATCCAACATTCACACCCACCTCTCGCTGTGATTGGTCAGCTGTGTGGAGGTGAGGAAGGAGCCAGGGTTTGAACTTCTCTCTCTCCTTTTTCACTCTTTATACAACTATTTCTGTCACTTTTCATATGAACCATCGAGAGCGACACCATGAATCTGAAAATGGGACGGCCGGCTTTTCACTCCACCTTCGAGCTGCTATAAACACTTTTGATTTTCGACAACATGTCGTACAAACCAGTTCTCTGCCGATGCTTAGGATCAGCTCGGACGTCTCTAATCTAAATGTGATTTCCATCGAAGCTACTGTGCACCTTCATGTTTCCCAGAGGATGAAGCTGTCTGTTTTTAAAGGAATATTCGGCTGAAAATACTTAATGAATATGAAATTCTGACTGCCCGTAGGACAGCTAGCCGGCTCTGTCGGCACATACATGCTTCTGAGGCTAATGAACATGTTGTGCCCCCACCCCTCAGAGCCCATGTGTTATGACTGGGGGGAGTCCAGTGAGAGGGCTGTCTCAGTCCTGGAGGGGGAGGCCGGTTGGCTCTCCTGTCCTCTCTTCTCTCATCCCTCCGTCTACAACTACACCTCCACCCAGAGCGCCGGACACAACCTCTTCTGGTACCGCCACCCTGAGGGTCACGACCTGGAACAACCAATCACGTACAGGTACAACTGCAGAAAGTTCTGATCAGCTGATTGTTTGAACCTGAAACTTTTGCTCGGTTTTTACTCTTTGTTCATAGACTTGGCAGAGTCAGAACAAGGGCTGTAATAGTACAATAAAGGGTGGATGAACCCCACCTTACCTCAGCTGTTCTATCGGGGGACTCAAGAACCATGATGGATGGACAGATGGACCCATCAGTCTCTATTTTAAAATCTATTTGGTCCTTATTGTAAATCAATGTTTGGAAAAAAACAGAATAACCAAATTTAATTTATGATCACTGGAAGCCAAATCTCAGTTTAACAGATCATCACTGAAACTCTCTGACCAATCATTCAGCTTCAAATGTTGTGTTTTGTTTGAAAAGGAAATCATTTGGATGTTTTAGTCTGAATGACTGAGCCTCTAAACTGCAGCACAAGTGCATTGTGGGCCTGAATGGTTTCATCTTATTGGATATTTTTTTGTTTTATTCAGCTGTTTATCAAGTGAAACTGTTTAACAGCTGAGTTTAAATGCAGAACGAGGTGATCTCTGGATGATTGACAACTAAACCCTGGGTCAGTTTAACAAAGGGGTGGTTGGGGGGTGGGGGTGGGCTGTCATTCAGACTAATTGAGACACTTTGAGAGTGGCTGGATGATGAAGTTCAGGGTAACGATTTCCCTTCCAGACAGGATGTATGGTGTTTTGGAGGCGAGCGGCTTGATTAGCGTCACCGAGGACATTACAGTTTGTTCTGATGTCGTTCTAATTGGATCGTATCTGATTTACGTTCATTCAGAGTCTAATGTGGTTCTCCTCTGCAGCTCGCGGCTCAGCAAAGACAGAGAGAGACTGTGGCTGCAGCCGGCCGCCGCCGCCGACACCGGACAGTACATCTGTATGCTACGGTAAGACTCCGGCTCTGCAACTGTCACTGCTCTCTTCACAGCTCTGATGTCCCGCGATGTCACTGCTGAGGTTCCACCTAAATGAAACAAACAAATCATGTAGAGAGCTCAGTTTTATTGCGACGCATTTAGAACAGCATGTGTGCAGCTTTGTGGCTGTATTATGTTTCTGAGCTCACCAGGCAGCTGCAGGCAGAGATTTATTGTCTGTATATGAAGAAAAACTTGTAATATTGGTTCTGTATCACTCCAAAAGTCCAAATAGTTCCCTTTCAGAAGAGGTCAGGATCAGGACTGAAGTCCACAGATTGAAAGTCTTCAGAAGTGATTTTTAAAATCCAGATTTTGAAGTTGTTACACATAGAGAGTCCAGCTCAGGGATCAGATCTGTAGATCCTTCAGATAAAATCAGCTGCTGCGTCTGCTGCGCTCTCAGTTTCAATCCTCTGCTTCGACCGCTCGACACTTAATCAGCTAAAGTGTCTCTGAGAGCGTCTTAAAGATCGGAGGATTACAGAAATGGAGACTCAGGAGCTCAGATTTGACCTGTCAGCTGGCGATGGTCCAGACCTGCATGTGACACTCAGCAGCAGGATCAGTTCATTTCCTGAGAGGGGGTCTGCAGGTCACAGAGCTGAGAGGATGAGGGGGGACTTCAGGTCCACCTCGGGTCCAACTTTAATCACTACGTGGTTCTGGTCTGTGCAGGATTCTTTTGGGACCTGATGGAACAGGAACAACACATGCTGCATATTAATCAGCCAATCAAAATGCAGCAAGTTATTGATCTGATGTGTGTTTAAAGAGCGCTGTATGCTGGTCACACTGTGAAAAGCAGCAGAAATCTTTCTTCAGCTGTCTTCAAGAAATCAGTCTGAACTGGACGGCCTTAGTCCACTTAGTGCATGGATAACACACACACACACACACTCAGAGTCAGGCTGTGTTTTAATGGTCGATGCTAGGAAGTGCATAACTGTTCCAGCTAAGAGTCACCACAGATGATATCTGAGCTACAGCCTGATGAAGATCACAGCAGGGTGTTTTTTACTAATGACGAAGAAGCACGTCACATCTTTCCTCCTCTGACGGTCTGTGGTGGAAATAATGTGGACGCCACAGTAATAATCTGCTGCTCCTACATTACTACTATGACTAGAACTGCTGTAATAAGAAGAGCTCAGCTGACTCTGAACTCTAGTTTTATTTTCCTGTGTGGTTAGATGTCACATCCTGCTTCCTCTGACTGATTGTGGTAAAGCAGCTACACGCTGAGCTCCAGCGGTTGCTTTCCGTGACACTTAGAAAGTTCAAGTGGAAAATGGCGTCCGTGGTTTGTGGTTTGCTCTGCTGCACATGTTGTCCTAGATTCTTTTTGCAATCTTGTTTTTATTTTCTCTGAACTGCTTCAGAAACAAAACGTCAGAGGTTAACTACGAGTCCCAGAGGGCATTGCTGTAAGGAGCATCCAATCAGAGAGCTCCAGGTCATGTTTCTGTTGATGTCTCCTGTCTCTGTCTTGCAGTAACAAGTCGTCCTGCAGTAAGATCGCCATGCGTCTGAAGGTGTTGCGGCCTGACGAGGTGGTCCGTGGTCCTGAATGCGAGCCTCCGGTTGCTGCGGCAACAAGTCAGGTGGTCATCCCTCTGCAAGAGGGGAAGGTGCTGGACTGTCCAGACCTGGAGGACGTCACCAACATAGCCGACAAGACGCCAACTGTCACCTGGTACCACGTGAAACACAACAGATTGGTAAAACATCCATCCATGTATCTAATAGCTGATACTGAAGAATGTTGAGCCGCTGGTGTTAAACTCCATCAGGTGCAATGAATAATGTGTTGATTTCACTTTCAAATGTCTTTTTAATCAGTTCCAGTACGAAGCTGAAACCTGTGGTCAGTCTGTGGTCATGACTTGTCTGACATTTAAGTGTTTGTATAAATGTCAGATCTTTCCCTTTTCTTTAGAACTGTCTGACATCTCTGTCAAGGTCCAGCTTGTGTTTAGCCTAGCTTAGCACAAACAGTGGAAGCAGGGGGAAACTGCTAGCCTAGTGCCATCAAAAGAGATCCGCATTTCAACAACCCCAAGCCTGATGTACGTGTTCTCCCTGTCTGTCCTCTGTGTCTTAGCAGTGTGAGGAGAATATGTTCTGGAACAGCGACCGGCAGCAGAAAGGAGTCAGTCTGCAGTTTCACGTCATGCTGGTTCCATATCAGGGTTTATATTTTTGTACAGTCCTCTACCAGAGGAAGGGCAAGACCCTCAACTTCACCAGGAGCATCAACGTCACCGCAGTCTGTGAGACAACCACACCACCACCACTACTCCTACCATACCGACATGAATGAATATGACTGTGCAGCTGAACACTGCTCTGTTTTATTCTCTCAGATCCGTCTTCTTTGCCCAAAGAACCCAGCATCCTGCACCCGGCTAAAGACCAGGTCTTCACTGTCAAACAAGGTAGGTAACAGCAGAGCAGAAAACTGCCTTTTAAAACCAGGGTTAGTTGTTGATTTTTAATATTTATCAATATGAAGACTGACCAACCAATCACAGTAGGCCGGTGACTGCAGTGTTTCCAGGTGGGAGCTTCTGCTCATCTGTTCCAGCAGAGTTACAGTTTCCACCTGCAGCTGGACTCAGGACATAAAGCTGCTCTGACAGTGACGGAGAGGCCGCTCATCTTCTGCCAACAACTTCTTTTAAATTGGTTTTTCCTGAGAGCAGCTCGCAGGAGATTCAACATTCAAAAAGTTAATCGTCCGTACAGAATTAGTGGAGGCTGCAGGAGCTCGTCCCATAAAACAGAACACGCCGTTAACAGTGTGTACGGACACACTCGTCCTGTACAGACACACACGGCATCAAACATCACGTCACATGCACGTACAGAGTGTATTACTGCTGATGAAACTGAACAGTCAGTGAACAGCAGGGTTACAGTTTACTGTGATGAATGTTTAAAGGAAATGTGTTTGATGGTTTATTCTTATTTTCAGCAGTGACTGAAGTTGATTAACCTCCATTTAAGACTTGAATACGACCAATTTCATCTTTTGGAAAATGAAGATTCTGGCTGGCTTATTTTTATACCACAACTAACCAAACCGGGACTACTACAAACTACAAGAGACGCAAAACAACTACAAAAAGAAGCAAAACAACTACAAAGAGACATAAAACGACTACAGAGATACAAAACAATTAGAGACAAAACAACTACAAAAAGAAGCAAAACAACTACAAAGAGATACAAAACAACTACAAAGAGACATAAAACAACTACAAAGAGATACAAAACAACTACAAAGAGATACAAAACAACTACAAAGAGACACAAAACAACTACAAAGAGACGCAAAACAACCATAAGCAGATGCATAACGACTACAAAGAGAAGCAAAACAACTCCAAATGGTGCACATTGTGTATTTGTAGGACGGTGTATGTTGAGTCAATATAAACTACAGTGTGTGTTCATCATTTTTTTATGAGACTAAATATAATGTGGGGTCATCCTCAGGTCATGATGTACATACCAACTGTCACTCCTTAAACGTCAGATTATAAACGCAATATTCATAGTATTTGGTCACAAATGTATTAAATTACATTTTTATAAAAACTGCTGAGGTGTACTTCTGAATATTATCTTCTCTCTCAGACACAGAGGTGCGTCTGGTATGCAAAGGTCTGTTCCCCTACCTGGACTCTTCGTGGGACATCTGGTGGACGGTTGACGGGAAGACGCTGGACAAGCTCGCTGACCATCAAAGATTCAACAAAACCAACAGGTGGAACGTCATGCTCATATTCAGTTTGAGATTTTCAAGTCGATACAGTAGATATACATTTATTTTAGAATATGGACAGAAAGACTCAGTATTGAGTTTTAGATGGTTCATCTCATTAAAGTTGACTTTATTTTAAAATCTGTAACTTTGAACAGGGATCTTTCCTCCTCTGTGAAACTCATCGCTGTTATTTTCTCTTTTACCCGTCAGTGCTCTGTAGCACTGATCAATAGTTTTATACAAACAGTGGAACCAACAGAGAATTATGACTCAACTCTGCAGTTCACCTCAGCTTTACAGAGCTTTTTAGCCTCTTTTTGTTTCCAGTTTTGGATTTACGGCACATTTACTGTCTGGTTCAGTCTCAGCACTCTAATCAACCCTGTTTCCAGCAGCAGCAGCTTTAATACTTGAAATTTGGACACAACGAGACTTAAACCACAAAGATTAGGACATGAAGGACTGATGACCGGGTAACATCCTAGAACAGTAACACAGAAATAAGACTCAGCTAAGAAATAAGACCTAAGCAACAGGCTAAGGTTGAATTACCAACTCCCAACAGAAAACCAGTTTTATCTCCAGCTGTAACATAAATGTATTGGAGTTAAAAGTACTTGACTAAGTATATTTACTTCATATAGACCTGAGTCTTTATTTGGGTCTTATTTTGATAAGACTTGAGATTTGAACTTGACTTGTCTCAGTTGTCGTGAAACTCAACCCCAAAAAGACTTAACAGCCGCTCTGGTCTGAAGTGTTCACACAGCCTGACTTCACTGTCAACCAGACAGACAGAACTCTGTTTCCTGTCCTCTAACATTTTCCTGGTTGCTAAGGTTTGTTTTATCAAGCAGCTGAATCCCCAACCCCCCTATTAAACTCTATGATTGTTAAGTACAGGTAATGAAATGCAGCACAGAGCTCAGCAGGTCTCTGCAGAGTGGATCCAGGGTCAAACCTGCCGGAGTTATTGGTAATAAATCTGACAGTCAGTGTTTTACTGCACCTGACTGTAGTTTTATTTTGAAATATATGAGCTGTGTGTTTGTTTGCAGACAGCTAAAGGTGGACTACGGGGACCGGACGGAGGAGAGCGTGCTGGTGATCCGGGATTTCCAGTCTGAAGACCTGAACAGAGAGTACAACTGCTCCGTGAGGAACAAGATAGGCTTCGAGACCCGCAGAGCTCAGCTGAAGGAGGAGGGTGAGGAAACTCTGTTACGCCCCTGAAAAACGGGGAGAAATAATCACGAGAGTGATATTGTTGTTTCCTCAGCGAGAACTTTACACTAATAAAAGTTTTTAAAATAACACACAAAACACAACAAAATACTTTTCTGTAGAGAGTGCACAACTATTCGGTTACACAGTATTTACCCAATACATAAAGACATAATCTTTGCCTTTTCTAATATTACTGTCACCACAAAATAGTAAACAACGTAATATAAACAACTTTTTAGCATTTTAACCTTTTCTAAACACGTGACAGATTTTAACTACATTACCCAATTTTATGGTTTTAATTAACCGTTATGAACTTTTACTTATTATATGATCTTTTTAACCTCGTTACAGATTTCAACATTACAGACCATGAACTTACTATGCTTTCCTTTTAACTTGTAAACAGGCTATGAGTCACACTCTCTCCTACAAAATAAATGTCGTCCCCGACATCAAATCAAACTGTCTCTCTTTTTTTTCAGTCTTTTATAAACTTGACATTGGAGATCTTTTTCTGTAAGCTGGTACTTAAATGAAGGTCAAGGGTCACAGTTCAAATACAGTCAACAATCCATATTCACAGTCCATATCTGTTGACTGGTCACTGTATAAACAGTCCATAAACAGTCTTTCCACATAATTGTGATCAGCAGTCCATCGGTTTTAGTGATGTGCATGAGCAATCTGCAATTATCCACAACAACAGTCTGTGAAAACAGTCCATGAATTGTCTCTGGTAACAGTCTGTTAACAGTCTGCAAATAGTACATGGTCCTAATCAGACATTAGATGTTTGTTGGAGTCCATACATACAGGGTGGCTGAAGGTAGTATGGCTGTAGCGGTGGCATCCATGGGACCAGTCCTGGTGCAGGGTAGACAGGTAACAGCTGCTGTGGTGGCTGGATGCTGTAGCAGGAGGGGATACCAAGCTGATCATAGGTGATGCGTCTTGGTGGGCGTCTCTCTCTTTGTGGCAGCAGGTAGGTCAGGTCCTCAGGTTCGGCAGCAGGACTTGATGATGGAGAGGCATTTGGTGAGTGATGTCGTGGAAAAACTGCCTATGCTCTTAAAGTTGAACAAAACACAAGAAACACTTACAAGTCGTTGACAAAGATATATTGTACAATAGGAGACAGACAACAGAAGTCATCAGCCATCTCTCTCCGAGGAGATACAAGAACACAGCTTTTTACAATACTTTAGAGACAAAGAAACTTGTTTCCATTGGCCATTGTACATGTTATATAAGTTGGACCTATAAGAACTTTCCAACCCATAACAGACTCCTCAAGTTACAGTCTGCCGAGCAGAAACCGTTTCCATATAAGGACCTGTATTCCACCCTACAGCTGACCTTTTTGGCCTCACGTGGAGTCACGTTGCTCAGCATACACACTGACTGAAAGACATGAACTGGGTGAAAGTTTCAAAACTAGAGAAATGAATAGAACTGGAACTATTAACTAATTAAAGTAAATACACAAGCATATAATTACTGAATATTTATAAGTATACAAACAAATAATTATAAATAGATGATTAACGTGACAACTCCAACTGAGGATTTCTGAAGGAATGCTTTTAGGTGTCTCAGTATCTGTTCTCAGTGCAGTGACTTGCAGTTGAATCTAATCTCTAACCTTTCAACTGCTGGAAGGCTTTTAGTGTGAAACAGGAAGTGTTTTCAGTTTGTGTCTGTAAACTGCAGGTAAAGAAAACAACAGCGAGGCTTAGCTAAATATCTTAGAGCTAGGGTTATTTGTGTAACCACCAACAACCGCAAACAACAAAGAAGAGAGCTTCATTTGATTCCAGATGTGTGTGTTTATATCTGCATGAATCGATGAACGGTGGGAGGAAAGAGAAGCTGAGGCTGCAGGTCTGAGAGACAGCTGGAGGGTGGAACTGATATCCATCTGAGAGAGGATTTACTAAAAATGTCTGGCTATGCCTGGACAGGTATTAAATTCCAGGTGTGTTTGTGTTGGTCAGTGTCGCTGCCATCGGTGGAGCTGGGTTGTGGTCTCAGCGTGACTCTGGTCCTCATGCTGCTCCTCTTTGTGGTTTATCACGTCTTCTGGTTGGAGCTGCTGCTGCTCTATCGCTCCTGGTTCGGCACTGATGAGCGACACACAGGTGAGCAACAGGTGACACCTCGGGATTGTCTTCTATTCGTCTACTTGGACCGTCTTCTCTCATTTCCATAAAGTCTAGTCCAGAGGCATTTTGGTAACGCCCCTTGATAACGTCCCTTTGTAATGCCCCTTCGTAACGTCCCTACGTAATGCCCATTGGTAACGCCCCTTCGTAACGCCCCTTGGTAACACCCCTTCGTAATGCCCATTGGTAACGCCCCCTGGAAATCAAAAATGAACTGAGACCTGTGGTGGTCAGGCTGAAATTATTTAGCACCTCTTTGTATAATTGAGAAACACAGCAGCAGAGGGAGAAACAGTAAAAGTAATAAAAGTGCTTGGTTTTTGCCGTCTCACCTCCACCACTGCAGAGTTTATGTCCTGATACTAAATTTCTTCTGTTTAATGATGATCTTTTCTGTCTGGCTGCAGTCGGAGCATTTAGATTATTAATCCTTAGAACGTAGAACAGAGGAAAGTGTAACTTCTTCAGTCGAGCTGCCAGATTTATTCAGTCAACCCCAAACACAGAACCACGGCCCGTCGATGCTTTTTCTGTTTTTATGGCAAAGCTTTTAACTCTGAAAGACGCAAGCACACCGGCTGCACTGGAGCCAGCAACATTTACAGAGAGGTTGTTAACATTTTACCGCTCACCTTCATTCTGAGTTAACATTACATTGTGTGGTGATTCAGTTCAGCAGGGATCCTTCTGAAGATCCTCCGTTGTTGCTTTCAAGGAAACTCCGGCATCAATATGGCTTTGTGTGCACAAATGATTATCTTATGCACGAGATATTAACTTATCATGTATCTGTAGTTATTTGACCACACAACATTAAAAAATTTTGGAGTTTCCATCAATGCACCATCGAGTTTGAAGCCCTGCTGGCAGCTGCATCGCCACTCAGTGAGAGATCAGATTCTTATCACAGCAGTTCTGAGTTGTTTCCTGCAGATAAGGACGTGGGATGTACTCAACTATCAAATGTTCTTCCCCAAACTGAAAACAGGAAGTCTCCTATCTGTAATCAATATGACCTGTGTGTGTGTGTGTGTGTGTGTGTTCAGATGATAAGGAGTATGACGTGTACATCTCGTATGCGAGGTACAGCGAGGAGGAGCAGTTTGTTCTGTCGACGCTGCGCAGTGTTCTGGAGAACGAGCTCGGATACTCAGTGTGTATCTTTGACCGGGACAGTCTGCCGGGGGGGAGTGAGTACACACACGTAATGCAGTACAGTACACACACGGATACTGCAGGACCACTACTACTGCTAAATCTTTTACCAGAATTGATCCTATTGGTCTTACTAGGCAGGGCAGGTGAACCAAAGACAGACAGAAACACATTTCATTCATCATCCATCCCTCTGTCATCCCTTCATTAACCCTCCTCTCTCCCTGCAGCCATCACAGATGAGACTCTGAGTTTCGTGGCTCGTAGCCGGCGCCTCCTGGTGGTCGTTAGCCCAGGTTACGCCTCTCAGGGGTCCCAGGCCCTGCTGGAGCTGAAGGCCGGCATCGACGGCATGGCGCTGGGCGGGCACCTGCGGGTGATCCTGGTCCAGTACAAGCCAGTCCGGAGGCAGGGCTGGGTCAGGGAGCTAAGGAGGGCCCGGGTGGCCCTGGCGCTGGTCCGATGGCAGGGGGACAAGTCCAGGGAGTTGACGTCCCGCTTCTGGAAGAGGCTGAGGGTGGAGTTACCTGTGAGGAGGGTTAGCAGCAGGGAGAAGCAGGAGAGCAGTAAGGATGTGGCCCTGATGAGGCTGCACAGTCAGAACAGCACAAACTCCCAAACGGGCCTCATCACCAACACTGTCAAAGACCCGCAGAAAGTCTTCAACTGTGCAGCGTAGCCGGGACGGAGGTCTGCAGGAGCTGCCACAGTCCACAGATGCTTCAGCAGCGTTTGTCTGTAGAGATGTTTCTGGGTCCACATGAGAGTCTCTGCTCCCTTTTCTTAACTTAGGTACATGATGTTTCTAAAGAGGGCTGGGTGAAGCCAGCACAGTGTCTGAGACCAAAACAGTTCAGTGCCTTATTCATTTTCAGCATTTTTCTACAAAACCTTTATTTTCATTTAACAACAAGAAGACTGAAAGTCTGCCGGTGGCTCAGTGAGGCAAAGTGAAGGGAAACAGTTTCACATCAGCGAGCTAACATGTCATTAGTTTCTCAGGTGATAAACCAAAGTATAAGACTGCTATGGCGCTAGATGGAAGGTCAGGAGATGAAAGATGAATGTGTGTATTTCACGGCAATCCATCCAGTAGTTGTTAAGATATTTCAGTCTGGACCAACCAACAGACCAACATGCTGCTAGCACGGCTAAAAATTAGCTACATTTCTTAAAATCTAGCATGGTCTTCGTCTGGAAGGTAGGACTGGGATCAGGACATTTCATGAGGATCCAGTCCAGCAGGTGCTCGGATACCAAAGTGTTCATCAACAGCTCAGAGACGAAGAGCAAAGGGAAAGCAGTAAAACAGTAAAGAAACCTTGCGCTGCTCCTCAGATTAATGAATTTACTTTCTCACGAACTCGGCTTCAGTATTCTGTCCTCTCATCATCAGCATCATTAACATGAATCGCACAGATTACACAGCGTTGTGTTGCCTCTGATGAACTGGCCAAACTGGAGCTGTATGTTTGTTAGCCAACCACAGCAGCCAGTGGGCTGAGACACCTGTCAATCAAGGTAAAACTTGTGGCTCATCTTCACGACCTCAGCTGTACTTCGGTCCACCTGTTCTTTGAGACTAAGGCTAACTTTAGCATGCCTTAGCATATTTAATGCTTAACAGCATGTTAGCATATAGTATCAGTATTTCATTCATTAGTCATTAGTTTTACAGGAATCTTATGATAAACAAGTGACTGAAAACAGGACATTCTGACCTGATGGTGGCGCTAGAAGAAAAGTCAAAGTTAGTGAGATTCATCCTCAGGGGACCATAACTGTCTGTAACACAGAAGGAAAGTTAAGAGATTTACAATATCATATGCAACAGCCTTTAAACGCAGCACAGCTGTGCTAAAATGTTACAGCGGAAACAGAGGAGGGATCCGTGTCCTGCAACGTCTCAAATATCAGTCGAGAAAATGTCAAACTTACCTGATTGTGACTTAACGTGTTGCAATTTCTGTAGTTTCCACTTTTCTACATTCAGTATTTCAACAATAAATCAACTGTATCAAGTTATATTTTTATTTTGAAAACATACGATGCCATTTGACTTCAACACGTCTTAAAAGAACAGAGTTGTAAAGACAGAATGCATCCTGCACTGTATTATACAGTATTTCATCTGGTTTGTTTTTTGAATAAATGAGTTTTTCATCTACTGGCACGTCATCATTCATTTCAGAGTTTTTCATTTCACGTCATTTGCACAAATATGCACACGCATGTAGTTCAGATCATAATGTTTGAGACTAGAACTCGTACTGCAGAAGTTTAACATGAAGTCACCGTGCAGAGTTTAGTTCACCACCGCACAAACGTGTTAACACGAGTAAAGTGTGACGAAACAAATCTTAACTCATTGAATTTCTGAACCAGATTTCATGGGAATGAGTCGCGCAGTAGTTTTATGTTTAGTAATGTTTGAGTGTAGAAAGGTGCTGACCGCGTGGCTCTGAACAGGAAGTAAAGCCTTACTGATCTGGTCCTGCCTTTTCCTTTAAGTTTAATCTCTCAGCTGCTTTTCTTCTTCTGATATTAAGTTGTTGGTAAAGTTGTTCCTGACTCTTCCCGTTCAGACCTATCAGAGTCCATCCTGCACTCGATGCAGCGGAGCCGCCGCCTCCTCTTCGTCCTCAGCCCCGACTTCCTGGCAGAAAAGAGCTTCAGCCTGCTGGAGTGTCGCCTGGGTCTGCACCTCCAGCAGGGCCGCCGGGCCTCCGTCGTCGCTGTTGTTTACCGCTCAGTCAGTAAGCTGCCCTGCGTGGAGGCGGCTCAGCTCCGGCAGGCCTCCGCCACCACCGTCACATGGCGAGGGAGTCGATCTGAACCACGTCGGTCCCGGTTCTGGCTCAGGCTGAGACTGGCGCTGCCGGTCCGGCCGCTCGCCATGGGCAGGAGGTTGATTGACAGCACGTCGTCTCACTCAGACCTGGCCGCCCTGGCGCTGCAGAGAGCACAACGGATCCAGAACCAGTACCAGAACCAGAGAGATGGAGCCAATCAGAGCCACAGAGGCAGGCGGGCTTCAGCCAATCAGAGCCACAGAGGCAGACAGGCTCCGCCCAGAGGGAGGGGCAGGGTGAAGAGGGGGGTCACATGCAGGGAGGAGGGGTCACGACGCAGCGGGAGCTGCTCAGGGTGCGCCGGCTTCATTGGTCAGGTGGAGGACGGGGGGGCGGAGCTAACAGTGGAAACGGAGATGCAGCAGGTGTCACATGACAGGACCGAGACTCGGTCGGACCCTGTCCCAGAAACAGAGCCCCCCCAAGTTCCAGACTGCGTCCAGGACACGCACTCATCTCCTAACCCTGCCCCAATACCTGACCTGGCCTCTGATCCGGACTCTGATTCCGCCCTCCCCGCCTGCGAGCAGGATGACGACAATGGAGCGACACACGAGCAGCAGCAGGTGATTGGTTCAAAGACTCCTGAGGAAAACCATGTCAGCAGTAAAAGGGGAGGGGCTTGTGGTGCAGACGGCACCAAGCAACCAGAATGTACCAGAGGCTCATTAACTCCGCCCCTTACTCAAAACCCACCTGAGCCTTTGATACAGACTTTCTAAACACTGATGCTGCATTCAAGATGGGGCAGATGGTAAAACAGGAACCTTAAAATGATTATAATTCAGATTTTCATTAAACTGTTTTGATCTTATTTATGGCATTTTTTCAACAACAGCCATCTTTGCTTGTGTGATGGTGCGAAAGCCTTCCATCCCACGTGACCTGAATGCAGCATCTAGACCGCATGAATGCTTTAATGGGAAACATGTAAATGAGCTGGAAAATGTCTTATTTTATATTTCTGTCTCTGAAGCTGAAACTGTTTATTATTGATCACATGATTCAACCCAGTCCAGGACCCAAGAGGGATCAGGGTATCTTTTTTTGAAAATAAATTCATACGTCAGGTTGTGTTTTCCACAGGTGTGAAAGCCGCTACACACCGGGGACGTAATGAATAAACGACACGAAAATGCAAAACACTCGCCTGCGAATATTTACTCCACTACATCCAGAAGTAAACTAATCTGCTCACTGTCCTGCAGCTGATGCTGCTCCACACGTCGTCCTTGAGTTCATTGTCTTTATAATGTTTGTGTCCTTCGTCATATAATACAGGCTGATGAAAAACACAAACAATCAACAGGTCCGGAGTTCCGTGAGTTCTGTGATTGGTTGGTACCAGAAAAATCGACCTTGTTCTGGAAAAAAATGACGTCACTTTTTTGCCACGTGATATTCGCTTTCTGTGTGAAAGTACTCACAACAAAAACAACAGTTTGAAAAAATATATTGACGTGCAAATTAAAAAAACGCCTCCATATTGTAAAGGCCTTGATTTGGGACAATTACTAAATTCTTATTTCCTTGAAACAGCAAATATAATCTGCCACTGTGGCAGATTATATAACATGTCAAGTTTCATCAGCTCGAAGAGGAGTCATCATCATCATCATCTCCTCACACTCACTACGTTTACACACTAATTATTGTGAGTTTGATCCAAACAGCTGGCAAACAGCTGTTTGGATATCCTGAATGTAGCATGGTCACATTAAGACGTGGGATCTGCTGATGTTCTTCAGGTTTTAGCAGCGTTCTTTGGACATGTATACAGCTGGTTCACGGCCTCTTCCTGTTTCCGGTCAGCTCTGTGCTGGAAACAAACCAACCAGCCAACAGTTAGCAGGGCTGAGGTAGAGATACAGGCACAGAAGAAAAGACGAGGAGAAACACAGCTACTGTTAAACACGATGAAAGACCTGGAGATCAACAGGTTTCTGGATATGAGCAAATATCACAACGCCGACCTTTTCAAGAAGGAACGAATGAAAGAGGGAGGCTGAGTTCACACGGTCCAACAAGCTGCATGGAAACAGGAATATTGGAGGAAGATTCATCTTCATCAGCCTGTAAACAGCTTAGTAGGAATATTGTCTTTTTGGGAATAAGAGCAAAAACCGGAACATTTTTTCAGTGTTTCATCAGTGATTTAATCTTGTTTTAACTAAAAAAATGACACCTCAAGTCCCCTCGCCACACCTCACCACACGACTTGTTTTGACCATTAGGATTTTTGCAGTGTATGTGACACACACAGGTGAGGTTAATGAGCTGACTGACAGGTGCTGCTGCTGTCTGTAATGTTCCAGCTGGAGAACAGCATCAAACTGTGAGACAGAAACAGCGTGTGTTTGTTTGTTTAGTGAAAACTTGCCGCAAGCTCTCGGCCTCATTACAGCTTCAGGTATCAATGAGGAAGGCAACATGTCTTCTATCTGCTCTCGAACGCATCACCATCTGTATTCTCTTCCATCTGGAGTCATTATATCTGATAAACGACCAAAACAAAGAGCTGAAAACACTTTTCAAACTGAAGCCCCAAAAATGACCTTTAAAAATAACAAATTACATAAATGTGATTTTATTATCTGTTCAAATTATTTTATTGGAAGATGTGAAATAGCTGCATGGCGTCTGCTCTGTGATTGGCTGGATGATTTTAGGCCTGTTTACTAAAGTTTTTGATAAATAAAGATTTGTATTTAAAAAAGAAAGTTGTCGCAGTTTCACTTCCAAACTAAAATCTTGTTTCTGTCCAATAATTCAGGTGAGCTGATAAAAGTATTGATTTTCTCCTCAAGCTGTCATTAATTACCTTGAGCTCACAGCCATTAAGCTTTATATGGACTTTGTTTGCCCTAAGTTTTGCATCTCTGGCGATGTAGAGGGCACCGCCCTGCTCTCTGATTGGTGGAGGTTGTACCTGCATCCTGAGAGGACTGCAGTTAAAAGAAATTCTGCAAACTCATCTGCACTTTTTTGGGGTAAAAATAAAAAATCAGTAATTTTAATTAGTCATGCTCCTAAAAAGATGCTAAAACTGAGCATTAATCAAAGAAAAGTCAGTGAAGAACATGATCACAATCAATAAATGAAAATTAATGTGATTAAAGTGTCCTCATTGATAACACTGCAACACTTTACATAGATTTTGTACTTTTTTATGTAATTCATTTATGTGTCTCACTCTGAAACCAAAACTACATTCTCCATCAACATCAAGAGAAGTGTTTGGAAAATCTTTGTGTTGACAAAGGATTCTGGGAAATGAAGGAAGTGACAAAGGGAAGTCGAGACATACTCGGCAAAGTAAAAGTCCATTCTAGTTTCTCTGAAGCAGAGCGGAAACGTCCTCCTTCATTCCCTGGTTTTCCTCTCCAGCAGGAAGCGTTCGGGTCGCAGGTCGGAGCTCTGCTGCAGGGAGACGTGCCGACAAACGTAAGTAGATGTTTCATATAAAGATGCGAAGTTAAAGTCTGTGAATCAGCTTTTATTGTGTTGGTTTACCAGCCGCAGTCAGGAGAAAGATGCTTTTGTTGGTTGTGAGGGGCGTTTGATTTCTCCTCCAGCTGATCCTGCTCCTGGTTCACTGTCTGAGCACCAGAAGGTCTCACTTTAATATTGGCGTCACAAACAGGCCCTTTGTTAAAGTAAGACTGCGTGCTGAACACAATAATTAGATTCAGAGTTTTATTTTGAAATCCTGATCCCACCTGGTGTTCGCAGGTGACTTCAGGTGTGAAACAGAAACATGATAAACCACCTGTGACTGACTGGATCAGCAGGTGTCACTGTTTGACCGCTGAACCTTCTGAATTGAGACCAGTTAGTGTTTAACTTCCTGTTTGAGGTTCATACCTGCTTTAAGGTTAACTTTGTTTAACTGTATTGATCTATTGATCAGGGCAGCACTCATTAATGAACACATAATCATAAAATCAGTTCTTATCTTTGATATTCAAGATTCAAGGGTTTTATTTGTCATTTAATAAATCTATGCAGTGAAATGCAGAGTGGCGTCCTGTGCTGAAACTAGTGTCCAGTAACAATAATTAGTATAAGAAAAAGAAAAAGTATAAATATATGTAATAGTACTAAAATGCTAAAGTGCAGCAGAGTGTCAGAGGTCAGAGGTCAAAGGTTGGTCGTTTGGCTACAGGACCTGGAGCTGCTGAGCTGTGGAGGATCCTGAATAATCCTTCTAGCTCTGGATCTGCACCTCCTGCTGTATGAGTCCTGCAGTCTAGACCTGTGCTGTGTCTCAAATCGCGTTCTTTCGTACTCACATTTAGTATTTTGAGTGCATAAGTGCGTTCACACTGGTAAGTATGGCAAAATGCAGTGTACTGTGAGTACCTGGATGACTCATAACGGTCAGAAAGTTGAGTGAGGAACGCTGCACACTTCTCACCCTCAACGGTCGCTATCTTGGCCACGCAGCGGAAGGGGAGGACCACCAACGTATGAAAATGTGTGGGAACATTTAAACCTGCAGCAACTGAAGGTTTCGTCCATTTGAGCACAGAAACAAGTTGTTATAGTGAACTTCAAACAGCTGCAGCAGTTCCAGAGCAGCATGATCCTTCATGTCCAGTATTCCCTCTCTGTCAGCTCTGTTTTTGGCTCTCGTCTCTGACTGTGTCTGTCTGCTGTCAGTGGACAGTCGGGTTTTTACAGCTTCTTCTCTGAAGGCGCCGCGCTGAGAGGAAGCAGAGCAGATGAACAAGGAGCTGAGGTTTGAAGGTGTCTTTGTTTCAGTGTTCGTGATCAGAATGTGAAAATAAAAGCATGTTATAAACTCATTTTCCAGGAAAAGAAACTCAGTTTTGGCAAGAATTCCCAGGAAAAACCGAAATCTAGATTCCAGGTATGAAACTCTTTCAGTGTGAAGGAACCTCCTGCAGTCTGAGCTGGGAATAAATCATGTTTATTGATTGATTGGTACACACTGTGAAAGCACATGATCACATCTCTCCACATTACCATAACAACCACCAATCCCTCTCTCCGCTCTCATTGGCCGGACTGTGGCCACAGCCATCAGTTACACCTCGTCTTGTATCGCAGCCGGAGCCTCTCAGAGACCGTCCATCTCTTTTATTGTTTGTGGAGAAGAAGACGAGCAGCCGGACGGCAGGTTAACGACACATCCTTCATCGCAGAGAGAGAGAGAGGGGAAGAGGGAGAGAGTGAAGGGAGAGAATAACAGAATTAAAGACAGAAGAAGAGGCAGAGAGTTTCCTGTTAAAGGTTTCAAAGTGATGTTTCAGCACCACAGCTCCTGCACAGGCCTCGTGCTGCTGGTTAGTGTCGCTCCTCTGTTCGCTCTGTGTTGTGATGTTGCTGTAAGAAGAATTCTCCTTCACATCCTTCCTCCACCTCGTGACGTTTCACTGAAGCGTGCTAACTTTAGCTGTTACTGCTAGCAGTGCGGCTCCACGTCCTTTTAACGGACTCAACCTGAAATAATAAACACTTGTAACATGAACATGACAACATAAAAGAAAAGATTATAATAATAACGTTAATAAAGTCAGTCTGTAGCTTATAGTCCAGATACATTATTTCTACATGTTTTGGTTCATTTGTCATGTTTAATTAGTAGAAAGGTTTGACACAAACAGGCACACGTCCGATCGTTTCCATCGGTTTGTTATAATCCAGTCTGACAGGAAACGCTTGGATTTCACTCGGCAGATCCTCAGCTGAGGGTTTGAGATCTATATGGTATCATGCTAATGTTAATGCTCATACAGTACAAGCATCAGACCCTGAACATATAAATGACTAATATCATTAGAAACTGTTCAGATATGATCCTCGAGACATTATAAATTCACAGAGTGGACTCCAAACTCTTCAAAAACATTAACAGTGACATCTGTAACCATAAAACCATTAAACTGTAAAAACAGTCCGTACTGTCCATGTCTGTCCATTATGAGCTCACTGTAGTGTTTCAGGGTCTGTAGGCGTCGACGGGGCGTTGAGCTGGTTTCTTCTTCTGTAATCCGGCTGCTAATTCCTGAAAAGTGCAGCTTTGTGTGAAAGGTGATCGTTTGGGTTTATTGATGGAGATTTGATCAGCTGACACCACACAGAGGTGATGAACGCAGGTGTGAAAGCACCGACTGCAGTTAGCGTTACGTTAGCGTTAGCTGCAGAGACAGCAGGCTCCAGAGTGACGTCCTGCTGTGGAGACGTTGTGGACGACTGGTCTCTCTCTGTGTATTCGGGACTCTGCAGGATTAAATGAACCGTTAATCACGTAGAAACCAGTGAAACCAAACCGTTTCCTCTCTGCTGGATCAGGTTTCAGTCCTGAAGCTGAGCTGGAATCTGAAACTAATCCACCGAGTTATTTCTTTATGTCTCCTGGTCCAGTCAGCTGTGTGCTCAGAGCAGCAGACTGTTGATCCTCAGTGGGATCAGCAGCACCAACAACAGAGTCAGTGCTAACAATATAAGTATCACTGAATGGAGTGTTTTTTGGACGATGCTGAATAATATTGTGTTTCTTCCTGTAATAATCAGCTCTCTGCAGCTGCTCAGTCACATCTGCTGTTACATGAACTTTAATGTAGTTAAATCAACTATGAGTAAAAACAGCATCTTACTGCCTTCAATGTATTTAATTTCCAAATTCAAACCACAGCGTTAAAATAAAAAACAAACATTGGGCAACAAAGAAGAGGAAAAAACTAAACTATGAACAAGAAACTGTGATTATCCAGAGCTCATCCATCATTAACATTCACACTTCCTGCTGTGTGTGTGTGTGTGTGTGTGTGTGTGTGTGTGTGTGTGTGTGGTGTGTGTGTGTGTGTAGGGGTGGATCAATAAGGAAAATGGCAGAGTTGATTAAAGCACTTTAAGAGTGTGCATGCAACAACAAAAGATCAATAACAGTTGTGTGTGTGTGTGTGTGCGCAGTATAGTATGTATATATATATATATATATATAGTATAGCATGTTAAAACACGAGGATTAACAGCGGTCGAAAAAACTACAAAGTAGAGAGTTTGAGTCAGAACTGGACAGTTAGATTGTGTTTTCTCATCTCTCTTCTGTGTTATCGTGCAGCTGTGTGTAAATGAAGGTGGACAGAACGTTTGAATATGAATTTTATTAACAGCTGAATCAACTCGTCTTTCTCAACTTCCTTCTTTTCTTATGCAGAAAAGAAAAGAAGGATCTATTGATTTTCTCTCCTGACAGCCGGCTCTTTTGATTTGCTATTAAAACTCATTACACATTATCAGAGGCAGCCGTTGGATTTATATTGGCTATATGAGCGTTGATGAACATCACCGTCACCCTGACCTTTACCACCTCCTCCTATCTGTCTCCACCTGTCTGGCTTTATTGTGCTCCGACTAATAAAGCAGAAATGGCTTTTAAAGAAAACCAGACTCATCAGCGTTTATTAATGCGAGCTGCAGCTCGGCCAGACGCCTCCAAACATCTGTCATTCCCTCAACACGCTGCCAAACACGACGCCGCATCAACTCATCCATTCAAAGTTTAGTTCAGAGGAGTTTTCTCTGGCAGAGAAGCAGCAGTCCACCGATCAGTTCATGATCTACATCCAGTGTGAAGTCTGGATCACAGGAGGAACATGTGGTCTGAGCTGATCTCCTCATCACTGTCAAACAGGATCCTGAGCTGGACTGGACTCAGTCTTAAAGGTTTTATTTTATTATTTACTTTATTTGACCAAATCTGACCTGTGTTTGGTGTCGACATGGTGACTCAGAAGGGGGGCGTGGCCTGATACAAGAGCCAGGATGAATCTGGACTGGAATCTCAGAGCCGATATCAGATTCAACAGTTCAGATGTTTGTGTGTAATCCAGTCTGCTGTTCTCTGAGTGGACCGGTTCCACTGGTTATTAATTATAACTGTTAGTTAGTTAGATCGAGTGTGTGTGTGTGTGTGTGTGTGTGTGTGTGTGTGTGTGTGTGTGTGTGTGTGTGTGTGTGTGTGTGTGTGTGTGTGTGTGTGTGTGTGTGTCCATTGTTATACCAGACTGAGGCTCTGTGCCAGCATCACATTTGAGGTTTGATGTGTGTGTGTGTGTGTGTGTGTGTGTGTTTGTACATACACTGAGTGTGTTTATGGCGTCGTGCCAGTGCAGAGGTATTGTGTGTGTGTGTGTGTGTGTGTGTGTGTGTGTGTGTGTGTGTGTAGTCATCTCTGTTGGTCGATTTACATTCCACACACGCTTAGAACACGCGTCCGCCGTTATTTGATCCAAAGAAAAAGAAAAAGGTGCCACTCGCTGCTCAGAGTTCATGTTCCTGTTGGTGTGTTATTCACTGTGTTCGTCTGTCTGTTAGTGAGTCATCACTGATGCCTTTTTGGTAACTTCATTTTAATAAATGTCAGCAAAATCTACACTGAGATAATAAAGGCCAGACTCCAGACGAGGCTTCAGTGGTGCACAGTATGAACCAGCACATGTGCACTAATGTCCTCCTGGAGCCGTCGGGCCTGAGATGCTTGTTATGATGATTATTATGTTTTCACATCACGCGTGTTCTTCAGACTGTGAACGTCCTCTGCGTTTGAAACGCTGTGTAGCTCTTTGAATTTAAAACAGATATATTTTACAAACTTTTTATTGAACATTTCTGTTTTATAGTTGTGATTCTTGACTTGCAGTACTATTAGTTTTTGATTCTCTCTTATGTTTATTGTTATGCACCAAAATACCAAGGTCAGTTCTTTGTATGGGAAAACCTACTTGGCAGTAAACCTGATTCTGGTTCTGCTGTGGGGCCCCTGTTTGGTCCGGTTGGTCCTCCAGCCTTGTTTATATGTGATGAAGGTGACTTTCTCTCCTCACGGACTGTGGACCAATCACAGCTGCTGTAACACCCACATTTACTTTTTCAACCCAAAGCAGTCTGAAGTAGGGATGGGCGATGCCAAACTTTTGTTTTTAACAATAATGATTTTCCTAATGGTCGAGCCTTGGATGTACGGACATCTTCTTGTTTCGTTCAGCCTCCTTGTATCTTTCAGGGTGTGATGTTTGAAATGTTTGCAGAGGTTACTCGTGTTGCTGCTGTGCAGCACTTTCTTGTCACAAAAACTTCCCCATTGCTGTATTTTTATCTGCAGGTGTAAAGTAGCACCATGCTACGTTTCCTTTCTGCTGGTCTCTCACAGGTTTGATGCTGAAGAGAGCGACTGTGTGCGGCTCGGTCATGTGACACAGAGCCTGCGACTGTTTTGGCACAGACATTACACAAAAGTACTGAAAATGTTTGGAGATGATGCAGCCGCCCACATTGTGTATTTAAATAATTTTATAATCATTAATATTATTATTAATGTTTTTTTAAAGGAATCGATACCAAAATGAGTATCGAAGTATCGATCCGCCCACCGCTGGTCTGAGGTCCGTCAGACATCAGAAACCCTCCTGAATACTGAACACTGTAACTGAGCCGACCGTCATCCGGTGTGAAGTTCGTCTCAGGTGTGTGAGGATGGTTTATTAATTGCTCGTTAATTTCAGACAGAGCCACTGATTCACCCGACAGTTTACTGAAGGATCCTGGTTCTGGTGGAAATAAACACATTGTGACTGATTAGTTGTTAGCAGGGAAGATGCACCGTCATCACATATATGCTCATCAGACTGAGAATATTTTGGAAATGTAACAGTAACAATGATGGACATTTGTATTCGACACAGGAAGTAGTGTGTCCTTTCTGTAAAGAGGCAGCACCAGAGCTCACGTCCCGTCACAGACCTGCAGTTAACGCTCAGCTCGTTACCAAGCGTAACTATGATCTGCCCCTAACCTGAACCGGACTGCAGTTCCTCTGCTCAGACACTGGAGACAGTGAGAACTTTAGGAAGTGGTTTCACTGCAGGTACTCCAGGCTCTTCTCTGCTCACTGTGTGTGTGTGATTTCTCTGCAGCCTAACCGTCTTCCAGGAGTGTGTGTGTGTGTGTGTGTGTGTGTGTGTGGAGGCACTCATTGGGTTAATTGTTAAGCAGGAGACTGCAGCAGTTAGTATATTGGTATGTAGTTACTCATCATCACACAGAACGCCATAAAGACTCATTAACCATTAAACTGAGAGCAGGCAGACAGACAGACAGGCAGACAGACAGACAGGCAGGCAGACAGGCAGACAGAATCACCATGGAAACTGTGCGTAATGCTTTCTAACAGCAGTCCCCTGTATAAAGTCTGTTTGTGTCTGTGTGGACATTTGAAAGCATGAAGTTTGGGTTTATTCTGGAGCTCCATGATCCAGATTTGGGTGAATGGGGTGGGGGGGTCCTTATTCATCCTCAGAGAATGGTACGACTGAAACACTGAGCTCCTCAGTGCTCAAGTGAAGTGCTTGAACACTGGACTCTCCCAGAGTGACAGTAACGATCATGCAGGTTTATGTTCTGACCACCAGTTTGAATTCAGCTTCGATTCTGAGAAATCAGGTATGTGGCTCAAAATCAGGTGTTTGTGGTTGGTGTGCATGTGTGTCAGTGACCGGGGCCTCACAGCCGTCCCACGATGGTTCTGCTCCAAATACTACAATACCCATGAGCTTCAGCTGCTGTTGCTATGGAACAGTTTCACGTCCATCCAAGACTGAAGCAGAGAGAACTGTCAGGAACCAATGTTGTCGAAGGGAAAAAGTCTGTTTCTGCAGGAACCAGAGGAGCCTGAAACAACTCAGTCCACTGTGTGTGTGTGTGTGTGTGTGTGTGTGTGTGTGTGTGTGTGTGTGTGTCCTCCACTTCCTCATTGTTCTCTAAATGCACATTAACTGGTTGCAGCAGCAGGAACCTCCTCGTCTCTCGTCAGACTCTCTGCTGCTGGTTTTCTCCCTCACTGATCACTGCATCCAGAGGTCAGAGGTCGGCAGCATCCATTCACTTATACATGACGTATTACCCAAAACCAATTAGTGTGAAAACACAGCGGACACCCAGTCAATCTGTAACTCTGTGTGTGTGTGTGTGTGTAAATGTATGCATATTTGTGTCTGCATTCCTGACTGTGAAGGTTCCCTCATCAATCAGCTAATTACTGTTAGAGGCTAATCAATAAAGTCTACACACACACACACACACACAGTATTGCATGGCTGCTGGTCTGTTTGGAAGCTGAGAGCAGCTGCATATAAGTGGGTACTCCCGACCACGTTATAATTAAATATTCAGATTTGGACGATTTTAAAAAGTTTGTTGGATCTCAGAAACAGGAAGTGACGTGTGGAGACAGGATTAGTTTCTCTGACTGAACATTAGCAGAGATTTGTCCAATGTCCTTTAATTCATTCATTTGGCTCACAGACAACACGTCGCCCCCTTTTGGACATCGGCGTCCTCGAGAGAACTGTTTCAAATTAAAAGCCACTCAGTAAAGTCAGGGTTATGCCCTTTGAGCCACTTGTAGGCTTTTAATGTGAAATGTCTGCAGGAAGTGTTGAGTTTTATTGACAAAAAACACTGAGTCGACTCACCTGGGAGCGAACACTCAGAGCTGATCAGAGTTCAATCAACATATTTCGATTGAACAGTGGCTGTTCCAGCAGGACTGGATCTAGATCTCAGCTCTGAACCTGGTGAGTGGAGGGAACCGGCACTGTTGCAGTTTCTGTGTGTGACAGGGGGATTGTGGGATACCTCTCTGGCAGACGGGGTGACATCATGGAGGTGGGGTTTAGGGTGGTGGGGGTGTGGTGGCTCATTAAGAGTTAATGTCAGGTTAATGTGCTCTCTGGGAGTGTGTTGTGGTCTGAGTCTGTGCTGTTAATGTTACACCTCCACCTGACTGACAGCTGCTGGCTCTGACCCCTGACCCCCCCACCTCCTCGCTGCAGACTGCTCCTGTTAACAGGACACTGATACCTGGAGCTCATGATCAGCACCTGGACCTGAGTCAGGCTGAGTCCAGATTCTCTTCAGTCTAACCAGGTCTGGCAGGGTCTGGTTGTATCGTTGCAGGTCTCAGGCGAGTGTGGACCCGTGAAGACCTTTAGTGAGTTTATCAGAGAACACAGAACCGTTGTTTTAAAGCAGAGCAGAAGGTTGAAAACTGAATAAAAAGGTTGAACATCAGCACCTGTATCTCCTCTGCTCCATCTGCACACAAACAGCAGTTTATCTGGGACGAACAGAAGATGCTGCCTGTTGAACTCGGCACTACTGGTTGTAGCTGTGCAACAATGAATAAAGGCTAATGAATAGACTTAATGGATCTGCTGCTCCTCTGTATATTTAAAAAGCTTCATTAATAAAATCTCATGAACACCAGTCCTTATTTATCCAAACTGGAACTAAATGAAAAGTCTTTTTGACGTTAAACAAACAATCAGGGATGCACCTGCAGCTCATCATCATAAAGTCCTGAAGGTTTACACTTTATATGGACACAGTCACTGTTTAGAAATAAAGCCAGTATAATTACTGGTTAGAGGAAAATTCGTATGTGGCTGGACTGGGATGATAGTTCAGCCCAGGACAGGTAAGTAGTGAGACAAGTCACGCTAGCATAAAAAAGCAACGTTGGCATGAATAAAATCCCTTCCAGGTTAAAACAGGTGATTCCCCTTTCGTCTCATCGGTTTCAATATGAAACTATCCACCTCCTTCATAAAGCCCAGCACTCAGATGCTAGATGCTAATAGCTAATTCTGCACTCTGAGCTGAAAGGAAGGTTTCCTTCTTGGGAAATTCTAGATTTTTGGGATTCGATCAGTTTAAGGCACAAAGCCAACCCCTCATGTCATCCTGGTGTGTTTTCTTCTGTTAGGATCAGTGTATTGTTGGTTTTGGTCTTTTCTTGGGATTAGATGACAATGAGAATAATATAAAATATCACCAGACTCATACTTTAAATTTATGTTATGTTATTTTGAAATCAGTCTGCCATATTATACAAAACTAGGGGAAACGAGTGGAGATGCATTGAGGTTTTGGTAGATTAAGTTCTTGTTTAGTGAAAAGGCTGATTCAGGTCAAATTGACTGTGGTGAATCGGAAACCTGAGCTCCGGCTTCCTTCAGGAAACTGTCGAGGAAAAGCTGAAACAAGTTGAGACTCTGAGAAACCCGCTTCCCTGATGTGTTTTGAGGTGAGCCAAGCTGTCGGGTTCTGCGAGAAGGTGGCGATGAGGCCGTTCCCCCGATCAGCCGAGGCGGATTGAGTTTCAGCCGGCCGGCCTCTTTAATGACCCCTTTCCCTGGCCCGCACTCAGCCCGCCGACAACAACAGAGCCTGTGATCCTGAGCGGCCCTCCTTTCACATTCCGGGGCCTCCTGCCCTGAAAGAGCCTCCAATCTGTCGGACATCTGCAGCAGGTCTTACCTTGTCATTAGAGATAGACCACTCGGTCGGCCCGCCACGGACACATCTCGCTCCCGACTTTCCCTCGGCCTCGGCTCGCTCTCAGGGGACCCGGGGCAGGGCCAGGACCCTGTGTTGGGAACCCCCAGGGAGAAAAACCCCACCATCGTTACCTTTGGGGGGCGGATCAGGGTGGAGGAGGAGGTGGGGATGTCTCCAGGGAGCCACTTGCCTCCTTTTGTTCCTGAGAAGAGAGGGAGCTGAGGGCGAGGAGGAGGATGGTCAGACTGGTTTAACTGGTAACTGAGCTAAAGACTGAGAGGCTGTCAAACTGAACCGCAGACAGACACTTTAACAAGTCCGGTTCTACTCAGTCAGCCCCGAATCCGACACTTTGGACAGAAGATACTGATGTGTTGAAGAGAAACATCCCAACAAAATCTAAAATACAGTGTCTCATTTTATAAAAGCTGCCTCGTGACACACAGACGGGCGTAGGGGTCATTAAGAAGTGCACTACATGGCCAAAAGTATGTGGACAACCCTTTCCTGTCCTCCATACTGTGATGTACTTTCAGTCTGGGTCTGTTTTTCCTGGGTGGGTTCAGGCTACATGGCTCCAATAAAGGGAAACGCTACAGCAAACCTTATTTTAGACCAGCGGTTTCCAACCTGAGGATCAGGACCAACACAAGGGGCTGCAAGATGAATCTGAGGTGTCAGCAGATGATAAATAAGATCAGAAAAATCATGTTTATTGACTGTAGTATATTCACTAACTGTCAGCTGGAACCTGTCACAGCCTCCGGTAGCTTCGCTCCTGGTTTCCAACACTCTGAACTTCATTTGAACTCCAAATGTTTCCAAAGATACCAGATATGTCAGGCCGGATTTTGGGGAAACTTTTATAATATGGTGCACGAGCAGGGGTGGGGCCAGTGGGATGGTGCCCCCCCCCCCACCAGAGATAGAAGGTGATTGGCTTGTCACTTTTGTGGACGAATGAAGCCTAATGAGAATGAAGCTTAATGAGAATGAAGCTTAATTAAAGTGGAAGTAACTGCATCTTACTACATAGCCTCTCATAAAGCTCTGTAACATGCAGCTGCTTAATAAATACTGGCCACACCATACATGTTTTATATGTGTATACAAAACTGTATCTGCAGGCCTGCTTCTGATTGGTATTTGACATGCCTCAACAGAGTTTAGTAGACCCACCTCAGTGTGACGTGATGAACACAGTTTGTGTTGAGAATCCATAAAGAGCAAAGAAGGAAGCGCTGGTTGGATATGACAGTGATGTAACACAAAGCAGGAGGAGCTCCTGTGAATGAGTTGGCCACAGAGAAATTAAGGCCCACTGCTTTGTTAATGTATGAAAGTGGAAAAGCCTTCATTATCGTGGCTCCAACACGTGTCAGCCGGACAATGGTCTTCCTCAGGGGCAAAAACATGTTGGTCTTGTTTTTGGATGGACTGCCGCAAAGGGGGGCAAAGGCCTGTCCGTGTGATGAAGTTACACCATTGGTCGGTCGATTGTTGGCGTTTTCCCATTGGCCGCCAGTCTTTTAAAATAAATAGGCGCAAAAGTTTGTTACGTACTGTAACTCCAGAAGCTAAGAGTAAAGGTGCATCCCTCAAGGCCATTGGTAGTGGGTTCATCCCTCGCTCACGCAGCACTGAAGACTTTTAGTCTACGTCCACTTACTACGTGGGCCCACCTCATCTCACCTTGTGTATAAATTAGGGCGTTTTCACACCTGTAGTTGGTTGGCTCTGGTCCGAATCAGTTGAGTTTGTAAACTTGGTTCGGTTTCTTGTCACACAGAGAAAAATGCATCGCTACAAACCAGGTGGGAATGTTCACTCCACTTATTGGTCAGATGAGTCTGGGGGTGGGAGCAAGAAAGTAGTTTCTCCATGAATCCATTGATTGATTGATTGATTGATTGATCACAATGAGCCAGAGCCCAAAGTGACTCCTTCACAACCAACAGTCCAAACCTCAACATCATTAACAACATTAACATTATTAACATCATTCAAAGGAAAAGCAGCAAAAATCACTTCAACCATTCATTTTCTGTCAATCAACTAATTGATTAATCGACTAATCGTTTCACTAAGCGTGTATGAAACATCACATTTTATACTCTTATTGTGTTTTGTGTGCAAAAATCTTAACCAGTAACTAAAGCGGTCAGATGTAAATATTTCCCTCTGAGATGTAGTGGCATGAAAAGAAAAGTACCTCATATTTGTACTAAAGTACAGTACTCAGTGATATACACCGCACGTTGATTCTTTGGGTCTGAATGGAGATGTGAGGTTTCAGTAGGACGGGTGCAGGTTGTAAAATAAACAGACGACTCAGACGTTTCTGTGAATCAGTTTTCTTAGTTAGTCCACAGTTTGCATTCAGTTACAGTTTCTCTCATTACATTCTGTACACGTTCAGATCAAATGTTACAGCACACAAACAGCCTGTTAGTGATTTAAAACCTCAGCTGCTTCAATTCAATTCAATTCAGTTTTATTTATATAGCGCCATATCATAACAAAGTTATCTCAGGGCACTTTTTCGAATAGAGCAGGTCTAGACCGACTCTTTATATTTACAGAGACCCAACAGTTCCCACCATGAGCAAGCACTATGCGACAGTGGCAAGGAAAAACTCCCTTTTAACAGGTAGAAACCTCGAGCAGAACCAGGCTCAAGGTGGGCGGTCATCTGCCTCGATTGGTTGGGTTGAAGGGGAAGGGGGGGAGCGGGAGAGAGAGAGCAGGAGGAAAGAGAACATACAGCAGCTCAATACAGCATAGATATGGTAATGGCATTGATGTTAACACCAACAGAAACAACACCAAGAGCAAACAGAAACAACACTAAGAGCAACATTATAATAGCAATACTAATAACAGCAACAACAGCAATAGCATCAGCGGGTGCAGAGCAGGAGCACGGGGGCAGCAGGCGGCAGCAACCACAGACACAGACCTCCACAGCTCCAGAGGCAGAAACACCTGCAGAAAGCAACAGAAGGGGAGGGAGAGAGAGAGGAGAGAGAAAGCACACAACTACGGGAAGAAGTTGAATTAATAACAAGCATTGATGGGATATGAGGGCGTACAGATGGAGAGGAAGAGGAGGAGAAAGGAGCTCAGTGCATCATAGGAAGTCCCCGGCAGTCTAGGCCTATAGCAGCATAACTAAGGGGGGGCTCAGGGGTCACCTGAGTCAGCCCTACTATAAGCTTTATCAAAGAGGAAAGTCTTAAGCCTACTCTTAAATGTGAGGAGGTTGTCCGCCTCCCGTACACAAACTGGGATCTGGGTCCACAGGAGAGGAGCTTGATAGCTGAAGGCTCTGGCTCCCATTCTGCTTTTAGAGACTCTAGGAACCACAAGGAACCCTGCGTTCTGGGAGCGCAGTGCTCTAGTGGGGTAATAGGGTACTATGAGCTCTTTAAGATATGATGGTGCCTGACCATTTAGGGCTTTGAAGGTGAGGAGAAGGATGTTAAATTCTATTCTAGATTTTACAGGGAGCCAGTGTAGAGAAGCTAATATTGGAGAAATATGATCTCTTTTCCTGGTTCTTGTCAGTAAACGTGCCGCAGCATTCTGAATCAGCTGGAGAGTCTTAAGGGACTTATTGGGGCAGCCTGATAATAGAGAGTTGCAATAGTCCAGCCTAGACGTAACAAATGCATGGACTAGTTTTTCTGCATCTTTTTGAGATAGGATGTGTCTGATTTTTGCACTGTTACGTAAATGAAAAAAGGCAGTTCTTGAAGTTTGTTTTATGTGGGAGTTAAAGGACATATCCTGATCAAAGATAACTCCAAGATTCCTTACGGTTTCGCTGGAGGCCAGGGCAATGCCATCTAGAGAAACTATATCTTTAGATAATGTGTTTCGAAGGTGTTCGGGCCAAGTACAATAACTTCGGTTTTGTCTGAGTTTAACATCAGAAAATTGCAGGTCATCCAGGCCTTTATGTCCTTAAGGCATGCCTGAAGTTTAGCTAATTGATTGGGTTTCATCTGGCTTGATCGTCAATACAATTGGGTATCATCTGCATAACAATGAAAATTTATGGAGTGCTTCTAATAATATTGCCTAAAGGAAGCATATACAAGGTAAATAGAATTGGTCCAAGCTTTAGAACCTTGTGGAACTCCATTGACTAACTTTTGAAAACGTTTATAGAAAGGTTCATCGTGCGATGTACAAACTGATAGCGATCTGATAAATAGGATTTAAACCAGCTTAGTGCATTACCTTTAATGCCAATAAAATGTTCTAGTCTCTGTAATAGAATGTGATGGTCAATGGTATCGAATGCAGCACTAAGATCTAGTAAGACAAGTACAGAGACAAGTCCTTTGTCTGATGCAATTAGAAGGTCATTTGTAACTTTCACCAGTGCTGTCTGTGCTATGATGCACTCTAAATCCTGACTGAAAATCCTCAAACAGGTTGTTGTTGTGTAGAAAGTCACACAACTGATTGGCGACTGCTTTCTCAAGGACCTTAGAGAGAAAAGGAGGGTTAGATATAGGTCTATAATTTGACAAAATCCCTGGATCAAGAGTGGGTTTTTTAAGAAGAGGCTTAATTACAGCTACTTTAAAGGACTGTGGCACATAGCCTTTAAATAAGGACAGATTGATCATATCTAATACATAAGTGCTAACTAAGGGTAAAATTTCTTTAAGCAGCCTAGTTGGGACGGGGTCTAAAAGACACGTTGATGGCTTAGATGAGGAAATCATGGAAGTTAGTTGATTACGGTTGATGGGGGAAAAGCAGTCTAAATGTACAGGTTTTACAGTTGTTTCCCTGAGTTCCTGTGTTAGAAGATAAGTCAGTACCAACTGAGGGCAGGAGGTGCTGAATTTTGTCTCTAATAGTTAGAATTTTATCATTAAAGAAGCTCATAAAGTCATTACTACTGAGGTCTATAGGAATACATGGCTCAACAGAGCTGTGACTCTCTCTCAGCCTGGCTACAGTG